>SKCR01043090.1:0-41784 GCA_019454045.1 Zanthoxylum bungeanum
AAACAAATTATGCCAAAAGTGTTTTCCAAAATTTGGTATATGCCTTTCAAAAATTCAAACAAATTTTGGAGCCAAAATGGCAATTAATGCCCTCAACAACCACTATCATGAATAGTGACAAGTTGTCATTCACCAAAAGGTGACAAGACACCCATCACATGAATGAATAATGATGTGACGCGTGATGTGACTTGTGGGCCCCACTTGATTCGAAATACGAGTGGGCTCGCAAACACTCCCGGGCTCGGGTTCGCTAATTCCGAATTAACGAATTTTCTGTTGCGACGTAATTAAATCAAATTTAATTAAATATTATGCCTAGCAAAATTACTATTCACGTCGCTAGCGAATTAATTCTAAATTGACTCGTTCGCCAGAATTAAAATCTAATTATAATTCCGCGTCGAAATTTAATTTCGTATAATATATCAAATATATTATTTTATCGATTAATTCCAAATTAATCATTCTCTCTCTTTAAATAGTATTTTATCCCAGATAAAATATCTCTGTAATTAATCATTCTCTCTCTTTAAATAGTATTTTATCCCAGATAAAATATCTCCTAGATTAATTATGTCTGAGTCATACGTCATCGGTGAATCTTCGGGAAGCGACCCATGAGATCCCCGGTTATGTTGGCAGTAAATCCGGTCGTCGGACTATCCGAACACGTACGTACCTAGTACTACGTTTTTACCGATTTACAAGACATGGTTGGCTTCTAGCAAAGCACCGTGACTATCCAATTCTCCAGACATATTCTTAAAGGAATATGTAATCTATATCAGGCGTAGTATACGTAGTATTGCGTATTGCGATCCAGTATCGGATGTCACGTGCTAGGCTTGGGGATGGAATTGTGTCTGCCCCGTACGAAGCACATATCGGATCTCTGGTAACTAGTCTCTATAATCGGATAAGCATGACCTAGTCATATTATCCCGATAGCTGCAGCATATAAGAGCACCAGTTCCATATCCTACGTGATCATCATCTCCACTATGACTGGAGTGATACTTCCATCTCGACATCACACCCAATACTCTCAATATACCCAGAAGAGGCGTACACAGAACCGGTTAAAGCCATGGACGACCAAAACCAAAGTATATTGATTGTCGTAAGTATTAGCGGTGCAAGTCTCAGGTTAAGACCAAATACACCTACCCTGATTCGGACTTCCATAGACACATAGTCATACTACCAATGGAATTCCGAGTGGTCTATCCAGAGCGAAGCTGTTTCCGTACCATCGGTAAACACAACCTCCTATTACACTTGCATGAGTATCCAATACCCAAATATATGAAAACTATGCTGTTATGCTCCCATAACACGCACAAGTGCAATACTAGTCTATTCCGCATTATTGATGTCCAATCTCGATAATACTCCGACTAGGGACATTTTAATGATTAAACCTTCATGGATTGATACTGTCTCATATCTTATCAATCCGGAACTAATCATATGGACTTTTATCATTTATATATCTCGGTAATCTAATTACAAATGATAAAATAACAATTTCCTTTGTCACATAGTTAATTTGTACAACAACACCATGTTATGTAAAAATAGTGATGCTATGGGTCATAATTGTCCAACAGGCAAAGCAACTGAACCGTCATATGATGTATCCCTGATAAGTATCCTTTTTTTTCTCTGCTCTGGTTACGATCCATTTTATTTTGGGCTTCCCGTATAGCACGGGATACGGGGATCGTCCCAAGTCTTCCCCTAATGTCCCCACGACTGGATTTCCGGTTTCGTATAATTTCTTAAGAAGCCGATTTTATGTTGTCCCCCTTCTTCGTGCTTCGGTTCTTGTATCTATTTCTTCATCTACATCGGTCAGCTCGTCATCCAGGACTTCCCTGCCTTCCATGGTAAGTGTTGTAAATCTTATCTCCTCCCGGTCGTAAACATCTTCACTCCTTCCAGGGGTCCCATTATTGTCTCGTTTGAACTTTTCAGACAGCAAGTAATGATTATCCACAACCGACGGCATGCTGCCAAACTGAATAACAATGGGCGGTTCTTCATCGTCTGTTTTATCCCGCTTCTTTCGTCGGTCAAATTTGGTTCGGTTTTTACAATTCAGACTGATTCCCTCTTCGCTACCACCATCTTTGGTATCCACAACTAATCTTCTTTTCATTGGGGTGTCAGTTGGAGGGATATGGCCTTTCTTTTCATGGTTAGTGGGAGCTTTCACCTCACTCCGCTGGCGCATCATTCGGCCATAATTCCTTTGATGTCGTCTCAACTGCGTCATTGTCATTTCATCTACAGGAAAATAGTTGCTCATTTACTGGTCATACGAATGCCAAAAGTTGGGCCGATGAAACCTCGACCTAAAAGTCCTGATGTTCTGGATGAAGTTTACATGTTCTCTATAGAACCTTGGTGCGATGGTTTTCGGTTGCCATGCTGCTGGCTCCCTTTTCGGCGGCCTCCTTTCATAAGTTTGTTCCAGTTCTTTCATCCATTATATATTGTTCTGACAGCGAATACACAAATTTTGTGGAACCGTTCCTTCTTGGTGTAGCTTTATCCTCTCAAGAGCACTAGGGCGTTGGTCGTTCTAATTTTCATCCAATACCAGCTTAAACTTTGGCAAATTCATCTTAGTGAGGTCAGAATTAATCATATTCAATTCCAATGGTTTAGGGAATGGGTTGTCGTCCACAGCCATCTTGTCCTTTTTTTCCGAACGTTATTCATCCAGATTCCATGGCGTCTTGTAACACATTCCGAAACACAAGGCAACTGTTTGTTGAATACGACCATGCATTATGCCATTTACAATATTTTTTGCCGCTAATTTGCTCGGGGCTTGGCAATTTGTGACGGTCGCTTAATTTAATCTGTTTATCTTTATATAACTGATCAAATATGGCATCAACTTTAGTGACGTCAAAAGAAAAAGTCCTAGTTTTTTTTATCATTTTCTATCTCTGGGCATGGTTCGCCCCAAGTCTTACAGACATATGGCTTTCCTTTAATTAATTCAGCCAGGCATAGGTTGACCGATTCAACATTCATCTCCCCTATCTCATAGCTTGTATTCCGATAATAAGTCTCCTTACTAGCATTCTTCATCTGTTCTTCTTCTCTCAACAATCGTTCATACCTTACTACGCTAGTGGTGAGTTGGAGAAGGTCCCAGAACTCTCGGTCTTGGAACTTCTTTTTTAAGGCAAAGTTAAGATAACTTTGAGCGATTTTTACAAATTCTTTTTCTGGTAAGGGTATATAGCATCAACCTCTGGCCACTTTAAATCTTTGTAAAAATATTTCAGCCCATTCACCTGGCAATTGTCTCAAATTTTCCAAATCGGCCAGGGTTACTTCGGACTCGGTTTCATAGAACTGGGCATAGAACAACTGCTATATTTGGTGCAAGTTCTCCACCGAATTGGGTGGCAGGCTGATATACCAGGAAAACACTATTCCTTACAACGAGCCATGGAATAATCTCAGTTTATAGAAATCATTTGTTTCTCCACATTGAAGAGTAAATCACCATATATGTTATATATTGGAAACTTCTCCAGATCCCGTGAATAGAGAGAACTCTGGTATTTTGTAATTCCTTGACCATGAATACGCTAAATCAATCCAATTCAGATACGGTTTCTGATATCTCGGTCGAATTGACCTCACCCCCAAACCGGATTGATTTTGGAGAATCTCAGTCATTTGTTCTCTTAATATATCGTTACCATTGAATGGCACCCATACAGGCAGTGGTTGTAGTCCCCTTACAAATGAGACATGGTCTTGTCTCTGTCCTTGAAAACCTTGGGACAACACTACTTCATGTTGTATCACGTTCGGCCCTAGGTGTGGGCCCATACCAACATGATTTGCCCCACATCAGGATATTGTTGGGGGCAACAACCCCTTGTGGATGGGGAACACTAATTGGTCCAGCCTCTTTATTACTTGATGTGGGATGAGGTATGATCTCTGGTGGGATTGTCCCCCCGTTTACGTATTTAGCCATTAGCTCATTTAATGAACTCATGTGTTTGACAATGTTTTTGTAATGCGAATTACTAGTCGAAATGAAATTATCTATAATATGAGTATATTGAAGTCTAACCTATTCAACAACGTCCTAGGTGAATTCGCCGAATAAGGCGCGCATCATGTTAGAATTGAACTCTCTCATAGTGTCATAACGACTTGTTTCTGCTTAACCCCAAAATGACCCATTACAGTTGAAACATGAGTTTGGTTGGTTTGCTCCAATCCTCTTCCTATGTACTTGAACCAGTCTGAGCATTCTTTTTCGGAGGCATCTTAACTTCTTGCACCAAATCCTCCCATTATGGTCGCCAAAAACTGTTTGCACAATTTTTCGTTAATACGCATGTAAGGTTCAAAGCTTCTGAGACACAGTCCCAGAAAGGGGTGATTGATTCGAAGAAAATGCCTCCAAGGGGCACAAGTACACATATTACAACCCTAAGGATTAAAAATCTATGAAATTAAAATACTTGCTCTTTCGAGTCATTTTTTCTCCCTTATTTCTTTCTTTCCACACTTGAGCCTTTTATAGTGCATGATTCGACCAAACGCTCGAGCATTTTCGCCGTCTTCAGCCCACTAAGCCCCCACGTTCTCTGTGCACATGTAACTGTTGGATCATGCGAGCAACTGCTGATCGCGCGTGCAACCGTTGGGTAACTTGCTATATCGTGGGGGTCACCGCCAGTTTGTGCAATAACCATCGAATATATCTCATAACTGGCCAACCGTTTTGGGAGTGTTTCCTTCTTTCTTCATGATTCTTTACCCATTCCTCGAATCGTCCTGAATTAAGTCTTTCTGGGCCGAATCCTTCTTTGTCCCATCCAGAATGACGCCATGCCTTTTCGTCCTTAGATACGTCATCCATTTTCGTCCTTTGATACGTCATCTTTTTCGTCCTTTGATCCATTCGGCCTCTTCGTTCTTGGGAGAAATCTATTTTCTGTTAACAAATTTTAATCATGATAGTTTAACACATATTTCATTGTAATTCCAGATTATAATAAAAAAACCTAATGATAATTTTAATCTTGATCCAATAAAGATGTCGGTTTTACCATTAATAGAAAATGTAACTCACATATTACTATATTTAACTTGAGAAACAAAATATACATAATATTACATAATTATAACATGAATAGAATACTTGTTTTTTTTTTTAAAAAAAAAACTCCTAAAAATCAAATGAAAATAATTTATTTATTTATTTATAGAATATTCACCTTTTCCGCATCATTATTTTACCCCTCTTCCTTAGTCCCCAAAATTATATATGTATATATATGATTTAATTAATTAATTAATTTATTTTGATTATTTATTTATTTATTTAACATTACTTTTTAACAAAATATATGGTAATGAAGGTGCAAGAAAATTTAAGCAAAGTGTATGCTAATATGAACAATAACTATTTTTTGACGTTCTTGGTCTAGAGCTGGAGGGAACCTTAATAGCAAGTGAGTATAATAACTCCAAACATTCTCACCAAAGTAAATTTCTTTAATTTCAAAATAAATAACGTGTGTATAAAAATATATAAGATTTATTAAATAAATAAAAGAGAATACATATATAAATAATATTAAATGAGGAAATAAATCAATGAAAGAAAAAAATAAAAGAATTCAATAACAAAAAGTGAAATAAAATAATTAAATAATTAAATTTAAAACATAAGGAAATAATTAATGAAATAAAAAAGTAAAATAAAATAAAAGTAAATTAAAGAAAAAAATAAAAGGGGACAAAAATTAAGGGAAAAAAGAATTAATTAAATTTAAAAAATAAAGAAATAAATTAATGAAATAAAAAATAAAATAAAATTAAAGAAAAAAATAAAAGGGGATAAAAATTAAGGAAAAAAAAGAAAAGAAAAGAAGAGGTCATTATAGGAAAAAGAATTAGAGAGAGAATAAATTACGGGGGTGAATGTGTTAGATGGGAGGGACACCCCCCGGTCTCCTTACCCAAATGACAAAAATATACAATTCTTTCACAACAATCTCTCCTCACTAAATCTCTCTCTATATATAAATATCTATTAATTTAAAAATAACATATATATATTATTTTATAATTTTTTTATTAAATTTATATTTTTTTGCTCTTTTATATATCTATTCTTTTCTATTTGTTTAATAAATATTACAAATTTCATATTTATTGTTATTTATTTTGTGTTCATTTATTAATTTAATTTTTGTGATTCTTTTTTAATTTATTTAACACTACTTATGTATAATAAAAATGTTCTCATGTATATTAGAAAAAAATATTTTTAAAAAAGAGTACAAATAACGAACATAAAAAAATTGGAAATTTATAATATTTATTAAATAAATAAAAATAATATATATAAAGAGCAAACAAAATTAAATTTAACAAAACAAAAAAAAATTAATTAATAAAATGAAATAAATAAATAAATATATATATATATATTATTTTAAATTAATATATATATATTTTGGGGAGGGAATTTTTGTTAAAGAAGATATTTTTGTAAAATCAGAAATGAGACAGAGGGGTGAGGCTGTCAGAGGGGGGAGAGAAGTAATTTTCTTATCTGAATTACTCTTCTTACATCTTCTATCGTTATCTTTCAATTAGCTATCAATATACAGACAAACCTCTATGCACATGATGTTATTCTGAAGGTTTGGTTCCTCTAAGTAGAGGTGGCAGGCGGTTCGGTTCAGTTCCGAATCGACGGTTACAGTTCCACTTTTTGTGGAACCGAAACCGAACCGGTCAAATCCGGTTCGGTTCCGGTTCCGATTCCGGTTCCAGACGTTTTTTTTTTGAAATAAAAAATTGAGATGAATAAAATAATATAATTTTAAATTATGAATTTGGTATGTTGAAAAAATGAAAAATCACCTCTATTTATATATTTTTAGAATATTTTTGTGATACCTAAACTGCCCCTAAAATTAACCGTTTTATTATAGTTATTAGGGATAATTTTGGAAATTAAATATTTTTTTTAAAGAAATTGGGGCAGGGAGCCGTTGCTCCTTGCCCCCAGCCTAACGGCTACTAACCGTTGGGTGTTACCTTTGGAACCCTAGGGTTCCAACGGTTCCAACCAGAACCGTACGGTTCCGGTTGGAACCGTTTGGAATCGCTGTAACCGGTCGGTTCCAGCAGTTACAACCGGTTCGGATCCGGAATCGGAACCATCCGATTCCAACCGGTTCGGTTCTGGTTCCGAACCGAAACCTTGGCCGGGTCTACCTCTAAGCAAACAAGGGCTCTGGTAATTGCTTCGCCTCCACTCTCTGTATTATATAGGTTAGATAATTGTTTCATTTTCAAGCTATTTTTAAACTGGCAATGGTGACAAAAAGGCATTATTTACGGTTGTTACTAATTATTTGTCAGTATCATTTTCTTTTTACTGTAAGAACTGTCATAAAATTTTTATATTATGTTGTTTAATGATTATTTATGCTAAAGTGTATGTCATAAAATCAGTTATGAATATTATGGTATAAGGTAAAAATTTTGTAATATTGTTTATTATTTATTAATAAGAGGTATTCATTTTCCTCATCACGTCCATATTTTATGTGTATGTCCCGAGACATTATGTCAGATAAATATCGTTAATCCAAAAGACATTTGTGATTATGAGAGTAAACGATAATTATACGAATAAGTCTCAAATTATGTTCTTGGTAAAATAATTTGAGATGGTTCCCTCCTACTCAAACTCGAAGAGAACTCCACCACAACTACTACTACAAATCCACTATTTTACCACCTCGTGAACAGTGAAAGACTCTGGCTCTGATACCAAAACCTCGGGTTGCTCTCTGCTACGTCCTTACCACCACATTAAAGGGCATAAACTATTAGGGTTCGTACTCAGAGTGCCAATCCAGATCGTATTTGTGTCTGATTCATTAATACGAGCAATTCTATTTTCCATAATATTACTAATTTAATGGTAGCACCATTGTCTTTTATACACTAATTCGATCTAATTACGATTAGATATCTGATTACAATTCGATCGAAACTAAATCTGGTTCAGTGATACGTGTATATTAGACAAAGATCCTAGGATTTACAATATAATGCGCAGTTACAACGTAGTTTGTAATTGACATTGGGAAGCGCATTATAAGATGCATATCCTTAAATAAAGTTCAAGGTACAGATTTACTAACACGGGTCGGTTAGTAAAATCCGCTGAGACCAGTACATGTCATATATCGTGACTCGGTCCGATAATTTATCCCAATGAACCATGAGTCTCGGGAGACTCGTATAGACATGTAGGTTTTTATTTGATAACACACTGAACGACTCACTAAAGATTTCCAAATAGATTGTACACCAACGTCAATAGGAATCTTCTCGAGGTGAGCCAGCATAGTGGTCCTTCGACTTGAGATACCACAGTGAGATATATGAGTTATCCTCCACACTTTGATGGCAGTCACGTCACTGATCAATTTAGATCATACCTCCGCCTGTTCGTTGGGTGTGGACTGATGCTCATGATATCCAGTGCGTATCAAGATATGATCCGTCAGTCCTGTGTACAGGGCATAGGCATCCAGCATGTGTTTACGATCTAATAAATCCATGGCCGTGGTATAACTTCGGAAATTAGTTCCGAGTGTTATTTAGAGATCGTAAATTGAAAGTCGACTATATTATACCGAACGGATTTGACGTTCTCATCTATATCCCAGGTATAATATGGATAGCCTGTGACAGAGGGATTATACGTATGCAATGACCTCGACTTGCATAGTTTAGCGAGATTATCTGTGGTCGTCATAATTCATGAGTGGGTGAATTATGGACATAAAATTAGATTTCATGACGGATAGACCTAAACTTAGAGAGTCCCACAATATGAAGTGTACTCGTTGAGCACTTGGGCAACACAATATGAATAATACGGATTATTCATAATACTTCACCGGATTAAATGAGTTAATTCAGATCGTTTAATCGGTTAAACGATAACACATGCTTTAGGGGATTTTGTCTGATAATAATTATTGTGTATTTATATTTGATATATAATACGATTTTGTAAATAAAAATACATATATAATAATAATTATATTAATTGATTATTTGGATATTTAATTGTTAACTATTTAAATGATTAATTAATAACTCTTTTTCATAAATGTTATGAAAATTTGTCCAATTATTATTGGTTTACGTGGCATGTTTTAATTAAACTATATTTGTTCAATTTTGATTGGTTAATATAAAGTTTAATTTAATTTGATTTGATCAAATTTTTTAAATCCAAAAATACCCTTCCAAGTCGGCAAAGTGGTTATTTAAATTAAAAATTTTTCTTTTTCCCTTCTAATTTTTCTCCATTGCCGAGATCCATTTCCCTAAGTCCCTCTCAAATTAGTTTGAAGAATCAACAAAGAAATTGAAGAAAGAATTCAAGGAAAGCTTAGGAAAATGAAGAATTAAAGGTAATTCTTTATGCTCTTGAGCTTAGAAACTTTGTTTCTTATTCTTGTGTTCCTAGAATAGTTCTAGGGTTTCTTTACTTGTTGAGAATTTGGGGCTTTTGGTGTTGATGGATGAATTGGAAGGAAATGAAGCATGTGTGAAGTGTATTGGATGGAATTAGTGTAATTTTTGTCCAATTTAATCATTTGATGATGAGTTACTAATCTAGAGTGTTATGACCACTCTTGTGACACCTAGAATTGTTCATGGGTGCTTCATGTGTGGTGACTTGATTTAGTGTTTTGATTAATTGATTTAGTATTGAAAAATTGGATTTAAAGCATGAAAAATGGTAATTTTCGTTTCTGGATCAGATCTGTGCAAACTGGAAATTTTGTGATGAATTTGATGTCATACGAATGTAATGGATGTGTTTTTGGAGTTGGAACAATTGCCGGAAAGTGTTTCGGAGTTGAAATAAGCGAAAAAACGGCCAAAAATGGCATTACCGGGTGACTTTTGAGTCAACCGGGTGACGGCTGCCCAAACCGTGAATCTGTTACTGTTCAGGCAGCCTATGAAATTCCCTGACACTATTGGGGCTGACCTGGGAAGTCCCCACAAGTGTCGGGTGGTCGGTTCGGTCGAAATCGTATTTTGCGTCATTTTACGGAAAAAAAGATTTTCGTAAAAGTTTTGCGACGTTTCAACCTTATTTATGTTGATATTTGATATTGAATAAATAGGTTTAATTGAAATATGAATAAATTATTCATATTAGATATTGAATAATTTATTTGGTAATTTGAAAAAGTTTTAAATTACGATTTCGCCCGAACTGTGCTTCCGCTGCACCCATCGCCCAAAACCCCAACAAAAATGGTATCGGAGTAGGTCTGATGCTTCATCCATTACATTATTCATGCTTGATATTTGATATTTAATCCAATTTTAATGTTCGTGCATCTTGTCTAGATATGTTTCTTGACTTTTCGGTTCTACGCTAACGAAAATGTAACGAAAAATTAATTGTTAAATTAAGTTATGTTTTCTATAGGTAGAATTGAATTGTTTAGAAAATGATTTAGATTAAAATTCTACATTAGATGTAGAATATATCTTCCTGAGGAAAATCTCTATTTAAATAAGGCTGTAAAGTAACGTGTATTGGATACATGTTTCTTGGTTCGTCTTGTCAGTACGGTTTATGGGTATCTTTCTATAACTGCATCTGAGATCGTGCCAAAGCTGTGAGGGTGTAGGTTATAGAATTATTATCCATACCGGTTGTGTATTGATACTGGACAAATTCAAGTGAAAGTGGAAATCTTGAACGTGCCAAAACTGTCAGGACTACATCGGTAGCTTGAGTTTGTCATTGACAAGTGTAGCCTTGATGCGCCTCCTTGTGAATGTGCCAAAGCTGTCACAACGAGAAACGGTCAGGACCAAAACCAGGAGTCAATGGTGAGTGATTGACAAAGAGTTGTCTACCTAATGAATATATATAGGCGAGATTGTGTCAAAGTTGTGAGTCGAAATATATTCATGGGATCCTTCTCTTATTATGGAATTTGATTTAATTATCGAATTCCCTTTGTCTGTTGGGGATTACTGTATTACGTAAAGTAGTGGGAGACACTGCTTGGTTTAAAATCCATAACTAAAGCAGTGTGTAATTTTATGGAATTTACTGCTTTTGTTTTCCTTTTATTCTATATTGTTTATAGATTTATACTTCTAATTCACTGCATGCTTATTACTTGAATAGGTTTTCTGACTTTACTTATGGTTGCGTAGTTCTAGAATAGGTTCTAGAAAGACAGTAGACTTAGATATTGTTAGATTAGTTCAAACCATCGGGAACTGTAGTTCTGATTTTCTTGAAAATTAAGATGGTTTATGACTTAGTTACTAAGTCACGATTAGGTAATCTAAATAGATATCTTTTAAGGATATAATAGTCTTGAAAGAATTGTTTCTTGTGCAGTAAGAATTGACTTGAATAGTTCATGTCTCGAGATTCTTGACTGGCATTAAGAAAACCCCGTTAGTATTTGTTTATCTTATAATGACGTTTCTTGGCTTTAGTGACTTTTAGAAGTCACATGTCTGACACAGTTTGCTAATCAATCATTTGCAATTGTTGTGAATAATTGAACGTAAATTGTAAAGCTAAAGAAATGAGATACGTATAGTTGTGTATAGAGAATATCGATTCTCACAATACGACAACTATAGGTATTGGTTATCAGATCTCCCGTCTAGTTATTTAAAATAATGTTTAATAACTGTTTTGATATTTGATATCAGAATTTTTGACTATTGGATAGTTACTTGTTCTGTATAAACAATTGTTACATATTTTAAGACGACTAGTAGTGTCATTAATGAAAAGATAAACATTAAGAAAAATATTCGGTAAAATAAATAACTTAGAACTGTGCTTTATGAGATTTTATCATACAAGCATTAGATGCTTGTTCCGTATGGTAAATGATGGTCTGATACAAGTTCACACCACATATCCATATCCATTTAATGAATATTATATTCAGGATGTGATTAAACCTCATTTAACCAATGATTTTTATTGGACTACAGATTCATTAGACTAATACATTGGATGTATGTAGTTTATTTAATTAGAAATTGCCTTAGATAGTTTTCTTTACTCTGTAACTTCGTTAATGAATTGTCATTACTTAGTTACGTGTTTCTAATAGAGAACATGTTGAACGTCTTGAATTGTTAGAGAACTTTCAATATGTTTCTAATGAAACACGGATAGAATATTTTGAATGGTTCAAAGATATTCTATTTGTAGTGTTCAAAACTATATTTTAAAATACATAGTGGGTCTTTGAATTGTTCAAGGATTTTTGATATGATCAAACATATGAATTTAAGGTAATTAGTTCTAAAGTTATTTAATGAATGTGATTCTTACTCAATATTAAACTTCCACGATTCCATCTTGATGGAATTGGTCAGTGGGAGTAATTGAATATTATGTGATTTGATTGATTGATATTGAGTGTTACCGAATTAGTTTCAATACTCTTGGGGTTATGTTCCAGTAACTCTAATTCATCTCTTTAATTATGGTTCTATTTGTTCCTACAGTTACATATATGATATGTATAGGTAGAAAATTCGAATCTTGAAAAGTTTTAGATTTGAAAATTTCTCTTTATAATTGTTATATAATTGAAAGTACATATACCTCGGAGGTACGAGTGAAAGGTTTATCATTAATTTTATTTAATAGAATATTGTATTCTATTTGATAGAATATATTTTCTACGATCCCGAGTAATAAAATTGTTTTATTACTTGGTGTGTTAACATTGATTGTTGACAATTGTAGAAAAGACTTGACTTAGTGAAGTCAAATGTGAAAATGATAAATTGTATATGGAACTACTTAATTGATCAGATGAAAAGACCCTTAGTCAACTTCCATATAAGTCCAATAGGATGTCAGAATCATTTGTAAAGTATTTGATATTTAATGGTTCTGTTGTTTTCTTATGGAAGAAAAATATCCTATAACTTATAGTGGGAGCGATATTTGATATCAATTTCGGAACTTGGCATTGAACCATAGATTTAAATTATTCGTAGCTTACTACGATCAAGTTTTGAACTTGATTAAGCTTTTTTATGAATCGTTCATAAAATGTGCAAATTGTTTGCGCAGCAAAAAGCAAAGTGAGCTTGATAAAGTTTGACCTTTATAGTATGATAGTGAGAAAGGTTTTACTCAGTGATCTATTATGAATTCTGAGAAAACTTGTCTCTAGTCGCACTAATTGAACAATTAAAGATCTGTTGGTTAATATTGATATTAAACTATGTATTTTGGCTAAAGAATGCAAAGTGGCGTTCTTGAGTGTTTTCTTCGAATGAGAGATCCGTCGTGATTTCTTTGTTTGAAAAATTCATTCTAGAATGGCCCTAGAGTTTGTATTCTACTAAGATCACAGTTTGATAAACTAGCTTATGGAGCCTATTGTAGACTCAGATAAGCTTTCCGGAAATCCATGTTCTCTGATTTTGATATCAGTCAGATTGTCTGGTTTTATCGAATTATAGAGAATACGTATTTGATAGTAGGGTCAGTGGGAGCGTACAGATTTCTTTCTAGTACTATATATCCTAAGTATTCTTTTCTCCGAGGAAGCAGTAGAAGTAGTCTCTATAATATTTGATATAAAGTTTTATATATGATATAAAACTAGAGACTTGTGAGACACTCACATTAGTCGCATATTAGATATGATCTAATAAAGAACACAGTAAGACTATCTGTATGATAGTTAGTATAACTGTTTGACAGTTAACGTGTCTTTTATATATATAGTATTCATCTTTTGTAAAAGATGATACCTTTGTCAAAAGAGATTGATTAGAATGTCTAGTCAATCTTATGCATCATAGGATGATGGTATAATGAATACTATATTATGTACGATTAAATATATCAATTTAATCGTAATTTTTACGAGTTATTTTGATATGGTATAGACCATATGATGGTTCTAGAAACATGTTCTTTGTGATATTTGAGATATTAAGAACTAGTTTCTTATTCATGGAGAGTTTAGTCTACAACCATAAGGTCAGATCAGATTTGATTCTAATTATGACATTAGATGGTCTATGTCATATAAAGTCAGAAAAGATGTAGTGACAATGTCACCGTTGATTCTACTAAACTAGTGGAATCAGTTGCAACTTATGAAGTATTGACTTATGAAGTTGCATGGTTACTCTAAAGATTAGAAGTTTTCATATTAGTGTAGTGCTTGCAGTTGTCATATAGTATTTGGATTTGATTTCTAAATACATAGACAACTCAGCAGCTAAAGCATAATACTGATATAGTGTCTGAATCATATTGATGTGGCATTTGGATTCTACAAAATATGAATCTCCAATGTACCCAAGCCACCTGGCAAAGCGATAAAAGCATCAGCACGGTTAATCATTTCTACCAGTCGTTCAGACATACCTGACACGATCAGTTCCTCTCCGTTTGATGATCCAATAAGATTTGCCTCTGCCAAGGGTTTTGGATGATTCCCAAACGTTACTGCCTCCTTCTTGTACAGCCTTTGAAACAATCCCCATTAGTCCAAGATTGCCTCCGCCATATATAAGTGCATATTCCTTGCAGCTAAGACTCGACCCAATTCATGTGCTGCTTCTACGTATTGGGGTTTAGTACCAACACTACTACCGCAAAACACACAGATGTTCTCAACTCGTCTTCTTGAAGTGGCTTCCATTTTTTATGTATTTCTTTTTCAAATCAGGATGCCTTCAAAAGTGCAATGACGGGCTGAATTTATAGTACCTGAAAAGGGTGAGTAAAAATAGCACAAGTATCTTCCAGAGGACGATTAGTAGCGAAATAATATCGTGATAGTCAAAAAGGTCTGGATCTTGTCTGAGAAAATAAAAGAAAACAACAAAACAAATCACAATTATTAAGAAAAGACAAAGAGATATAATATTTACAAGAAAAGTAACGGCTTGATTGACGTCTATGCGTCAGGGACAAGCTTCCCATCCAATTTTCTTATAAATTGGCAAACAGGGTCTTTTTGAGTCAGATTCCCGAGACTTAACTGTTGTCTTTCCTTTTGGAATTGTGTATGTAATTTGCGAATGGCTATATGAACATATCCACTGGGATGCGTCTCAAGAGTTAAAGATATATCATCTAAAGACTCCTTACTCAAGCCATCCCTAATGATTTAATTTTGTCTTCGCGATTATCAGACACCATTCCTAAAGAACGACAACGAGTGTGTAATTAAATCGTGCACATTTGAACAAACACCCATTTGCTTAGCTCTACGTTTCTTGCATAGGTGCTTCTTCCAAAACTAGGCAGATGTGAAATAAAAGAGTCAGAAGACTCACCTGCCAATCGGACTCGTGCTTCAATTACCCAACGAATGTCATTGGGCACACCGTGGTCATCGTCAGTAGTCTCATTCGTTCCAAGCGAGCTTTGTAAACTTTCATAGAGTAGTCTATACACAAATTGCATGGGTTGCCTCCATGCTAGCGCTAAGTTTAAAGTCGTCAGCTAGACATGACTGCTCGATCGTTTATGCTGGATCTGAAAGTGTGACATTTTTTTTTTGTCGCTCAAATGATTCTCTCCCCAGTAGTGCTTGACACACTGACTGTTAACCTTGAATGTGTTGTTGGTATTGGGATCCAGTAACCATCAGCTCCATACGGTAAAACCTGAGTGATCACAAATGGTCCAGACCACCTAGATTTCAACTTTCCAGGGAAAAGTTTCAACCTTGAGTTGTACAACAACACCTGTTGCCTTGGTTCCAACTGTCTGTGCACTATTTTTCGGTCATGCCATTTTTTGGTCTTTTCCTTGTACAATTTGGCGTTCTCATAAGCCTGTAGACGAAACTCCTCAAATTCATTGAGTTGGTGAAGTCTTTTCTCTCCTGCAGCTTGTGAATCAAGATTCAACTTCTTCAGTGCCCAGTACGCCTTGTGTTTAAGCTCAACTGGCAGATGGCATGCTTTCCCGAACACCAATCGATATAGGGACATACCAATGGGTGTCTTGTAAGCTGTTCGGTAGGCCCATAATGCATCATCTAGTTTTGTTGACCAGTCCCTCCTTGTTGATCCAACGGTTCTTTCTAGGATTCTCTTGATCTCCCTGTTTGAAACCTCAACCTGTCCATTTCACTGTGGATGGTAAGCAGTGGCAACCTTGTGAGTAACTCCGTATTGGATATGAGTGCATCGAAGTATTTGTTGCAGAAATGAGAGCCACCATCGCTGATGATTGCTCGAGGTGTTCCAACCGAGTGAAAATATTCTTTTTCAGGAATTTGATCACCACTTTTGAATCATTGGAAGGTAGTGCAATTGCTTCAACCCATTTGGAGACGTAGTCTACAGCAACCAAGATGTACAGGTTTCCAAATGATGGAACAAATGGTCCCATAAATCAATACCCTATACATCGAATATCTCCACTTCCAGAATGTTTTGCAACGGTCCTTCGTTTCTCCTCGAAATATTCCCCGTTCTCTGGCACCTGTCACATTGAAAAGCAAAAAGATAAGCATCTTTAAAAAGTGTGGGCCAGAACAAACCTGATTGAAGAACTTTTGCTGCAGTTTTATTTCTGCTGAAGTGTCCACCGTATGGTGATGAATGACGGTGTTGCAGAACACTGTTGACCTCCTCCTGTGGAACACACCATCTCAATAATTGATCAGCACATCGTTTAAACATGTACGGTTCATATCAGATATAGTGCTTGACTTCTTTGAAGAACTTCTTTCGTTGCTGAGTTGTCCATTCCAACGGCCATTTTCTTGACACAATGTAGTTGACATAGTCAGCATACCAAGGGACTTCCTGTTGTTTCATGGAAAACAGTTGTTCATCTGGAAAATTTTCTTTGATTGATAATTCTTTGCCAGTTGTTTCTCCATTTTCGATCCTCGATAGATGATCTGCCCATGATTCTCTGTCCCTTTCCTGTCTCGAATCTCCACGTCGAATTCTTGCAGAAGAAGTATCCAACGGATCAATCTGGGTTTGGCATCTTTCTTTGTGATCAGATATTTGATTGCTGAATGATCTGTGTAGACCACCACTTTGGGACCCAACAGATAGGAGCGGAATTTGTCAAAAGCGTACACAATTGCTGCAACTCCTTTTCAGTGGTTGTGTAGTTAAGTTGAGCTTCATTTAAAGTTCTACTGGAATAGTAAATTATGTGGAAAATCTTTGCTTTGCGTTGTCCCAAAACTGCACCTATAGCAAAATCACTAGCATCACACATTACCTCAAATGGAAGGGTCCAGTCTGGTGCTATTATGATGGGGGCAGAAATCAGCTTCTGTTTTAAGATCTTGAAAGCTTCCTGGCATTCTTTGGTGAAGTTGAAAGACACATCCTTTTCCAGAAGATTGCAAAGAGGTTTGGCAATCTTGGAAAAGTCTTTGTTAAATCTCCTGTAAAATCCTGCATGTCCGAGAAAACTCCGTATTCCTTTTACTGATGTTGGTGGAGGTAGTTTCTCAATTGTATCGATCTTTGATTTGTCTACCTCGATTCCCTTTTGTGAGATCTGGTGTCCAAGAACAATGCCTTCTTGCACCATGAAGTGGCATTTCTCCCAGTTGAGTACCAGGTTTGTATCTTCGCACCTTTGTAACACATGTTCCAAATTTTGCAAACAATGGTCAAAAGAATCTCCAAACACAGAAAATTCATCCATAAAAACCTCCATATTCTGCTCCAGCATGTCTGAGAAGATGGCTATCATGCAACGCTGAAATGTAGCAGGAGCATTACATAATCCAAATGGCATTCTGCGGAAAGAAAAAGTACCATAGGGACATGTAAAGGTAGTTTTCTCCTGGTCTTCTGGTACGATGGCAATCTGATTGTATCCTGAATATCCGTCCAGAAAGCAATATAACTCATGTCCTGCAAGTCTGTCTAACATCTGATCAATAAATGGTAGCGGAAAATGGTCATTTCTCGTGGCTTTGTTAAGTTTCCTGTAGTCCATGCATACTCTCCATCCAGTCACCGTTCTTGTTGGGATCAGCTCGTTCTTTTCATTGGTGACCACAGTAATTCCTCCTTTCTTTGGTACACACTGCATAGGACTCACCCAACTGCTTCTGAGATGGGGTAAATGATGCCAGCATCCAACCATTTGATGATTTCTTTCTTCACAACTTCCTTCATGATTGGATTGAGTCTCCGTTGATGCTCCATTGTGGGTTGTATTCATCATTCATCAGAATCTTGTGCATGCAAAATGATGGACTAATGCCTCGAATGTCTGCTATAGTCCAGCCAATGGCTCTTTTGTGCTCTCGTAATACTCTCAGTAGCTTTTTCTTCATGATCCATGGTTAGTGAAGAAGAAATAATACAGGTAATTCAGAAGAGTTTCCAAGAAATGCATACCTGAGATGGCTCGGAAGTGACTTCAGCTCCAGCTGTGGTGGTTCTTCAATCGAAGGCTTGATTCGATCTTTCTTTGGCAATTCCAAGCTTTCAACTGATAGTGTTGCTTTGAATCGGAATAGTTTGTCAAGGTAGTTGATACATTCCAAGATTTCAACATCTAGCTCACTGTCAGTCATGTTGGTGATGCAAGCTTCAAGTGTATCTATGGGATTTGGCTCAGTATTTTGAACGATACTTTCACACAACATCAACTCTGAAGCATTCTTCTTCCTTTTCATCACTCGGAATTTCATGGCTTTGAAAACATTAAAGGTCACTTCTTGGTCCTGCACTTTCATGGTCAGTTCTCCTTTTTGCACATCAATCACAGTTTTACCTGTAGCCAGAATGGTCTCCCAAGAATGATAGGTATTTCTTTGTCTTCTTCCATGTCAAGGATGATGAAATCTGCTGGAAGAATTAGTTTGTCTAGAAATGCAAGTGTTCGGTCAAATGCAAGTTGCGCATTGAAACTGAGGTAGGCATGGCATTGCTTCTCCAATTTGCAGTTTCCTGTAAATAGAAAAAGGCATCAAGTTAACACTAGCACCTAAATCACATAAAGCCTTACCGATATAATGTTCTCCAATGGTGCATGGAACTGTGAAACTGCCAGGATCTTTCAACTTCGGGGGAAGTTTCCTCTGAATAATGGCGCTTCATTCTTCCGTTAATGCTACTGTTTCGTAGTCTCCCAATCTCCGTTTTCGTGAAAGAATGTCTTTCATGAATTTGACATAACTGGGCATTTCTTCCAAGGCTTCTGTAAATGGGATGTTGATGTGCAGCTTTTTGAAAACCTCCAGGAATCGAGCAAACTGCTTGTCCAATTTCTTTTTCTGAAGACGCTGAGGAAAAGGTGGAGGTGGAGTGATCTGTTCTATTTCCTTTGCTTCTTTTTCCTTTGCTTCTTTTTCCTCCATCTGTTGTTCAGCTTCTTTTGGAACTTCTTCTTGGGACATCTTGATTCCAACATCTTTGTTGATTTCAGTACCGCTTTTCAAAGTAATGGCTTGACATTGCTCTTTCCCTCGGTTCCTTGGATTGGGTTCTGTGTTACTGGGAAGATTTCCTGGTGGTCTGTAACTCTGAGCATTGGCCAGTTGGCCGATTTGATTCTCCAGTGCTTTGAAGGAAGCTGATTGGCTCTGAAAGATGGCATCGTACTTTTTTAACTGAGCCAGGACTTCTGTTGTTCTTGGTTCATTTGCCTGCTCCTGGCCTTTGTTCTGTTGCTGGAATCCAGGTGGTGGATAGTTCTGCTGTTGGCCTGAATTGTTGCTCCATGAAAAATTAGGATGATTCCTCCACCATGGGTTGTAGGTGTTGGAATACGAATTGTTCCCTTGTCTGTTGAAATTGTTGACAAAATTTACCGTTTCTTCAAGTTGGTTTGACTCTGGTATTCCTCCATATGGTGAACTTATGGATCCAGTGGTAAGAGTCTCCATGAATTTGCATATTTGATCCAGCTTGGTGTTGACTGCTGTATTGGCTCCACTTTCATAAATTCCTGCAATCTTTGGATCATGCTCCTTTTAGTTGGCCATAAGGAATTGTTATTGGCCATTTCTTCGATTAGTTCCCAGGCTTGATCTTCTCCTTTTACCATTAAAGCTCCTCCAGCAGCAGCATCGATTGTGGTTCTCATTATTCCAGAAAGTCCATTATAGAATGTTTGGACTTGAAGCCATTTTGGAATCTCATGGTGTGGACATTTCCGGAGTAAATCTTTGTACCTTTCCCAAGCTTCGTAGAGAGTTTCTGAGTCTTGTTGCACAAAGGATGTGATGTCATTCCTCAGCTTTCCGGTTCTGGCTGGTGGAAAGTATTTTGCAAGAAATTTGGTGGCTAAAGTGTTCCATGTTGTGATAGAACCTGCTGGTAATGAATGTAGCCAAGCTTTAGCTCTGTCCTTTAAGGAGTATGGGAACACGCAGTCTCATTGCTTCTTCAGCTTCTCGGTTGTAATTGAAAGTGCCGCAAACTTCCAGGAAGTTGCTGATGTGGGAATTAGGATCTTCAGTTGCATTCCCCTCCGAACTGAACTGAGTGCTGAATCATCTGAATGCATGTTTTGATGTCACACGCATTTGCTGGTAAGGGAGGAAGTACAATACAGGAAATGAGTCTGTCAACCACCGGAATGGTTCTGTCTCGAATGGGAATTGGTGGTGCAACGTTCAAAGGTTCAGGTTCCATGTTGACTAAAGCTTCTTGGCCTTCTCGCCTTCCCTTCTCAACTGTCTGATGGTTCTTTCAATTTCTGGGTCAAGCGGTCGGAGTTCAAAGCTTCTGGTTCGTCTCATGAAGAATCTGAGAACCTGAAACACAAGAAAACAACGACAATAAGTAAAAAGAAATTAGATACAAGTAACGGTATCTAACCCCTAAACTAATAGTGAAAGATAAATAAGTCCCCGGCAACGGCGCCAAAACTTGACCGGCGTAAACACACACGTATAACGCAAGCGCACGTATCGTTCAAGTAGTATAAAAATAACAATCCCACGAGGACTTAATATCTAATCTATTAATTTTATGAGGTCAAATGATTACTAGTATCTAACAGGTTGTTGATTGATTTGAAATGGTGACGATTCTAAATTTAAAAACAAGTAAATAAAATTGTCGAAAGTGGGTTTTAAGAAAATTCAATATTAAAAACTATCTAGGGTTGTGATTTCTTCCAATATCATTTTAAAGATGAAGTGGTTATCTTAAGTTGGGTAATATATTGATTTATTAACCTGGAACACTAAATTATGTGTAAGCCTCTGTCGATGATCACACAAATACCCAGTTTAACCCAATTGAACCATATGTCTATGTCAACCAAATTATCTGGATTTATTAAGTTTAAGTTCCAATTATGGCTATCCCCGCCCGACGGGTATATTCCTATCCTGTAAGGAAATCTATTAAAGGGTTATCTATCCTCAAGGAAGATCGTGGGCTATTGAGTCTAAGGCTGAAACCTAAAATCCCTATGTCTAGTTCATTTTAGATTTACCAGATCAATTTTATTAATGGCCAGTTAATGAAAAAGCATTAAGTTTAAGACTCAATAAATAAATCTTTATATTACCCAAGCTATAATCTAACCCTTATAAAATGGTGATATTGGATTTCATCACAACCCCAGATAACTAATTTAGTTACAACACATAACTAGGGCTAGTAAAAACTTGAAAATAAAAGACATAAAGTAAAAATGCGGTAAAGTAAATACTGAAAAGTAAATTACAATAAAATAAAATGCTAAGGTAAAAGGAATTACTTTTACTACTACTAATTTAGATATCTCCCATAAAATAATATATAAACTCGTGATAATATTACCAACCGACCAATCTGGCGGTATCCTAATTAAGTCAAATTAAGTCCAACCAGCCATTAAGGCGGTAATATTTGTCCATAAACCAGCCATAAAGGCGGAACCAAAATTAAATTACCACCGACCAATCTGGCGGTATCCTTGATTAGTCAGGTTTAAACCAGATTAAGATTAAATTACCAACCGACCAATATAGCGTATCCTTTTTAAGTCAATATTTTAAATAGTGAATATATTATTTTTAAGGGAGATTAATCTAAATAGCAATAGTAAAAGAAATACCTTTCACCCTAGCTGGGGAAGTTACCTCCTCATGGTGAATAGTAAAAACTGTAAAAAGTAAAGAAAGTAAATTACTATTATTACAAAAGTAATTAAAATTATTACAAAACTAAAACTAAAAATTAAAATGAAACTTAGAGAGAGAAGAACTCCCTATTTACATCAAAGAAATGGGAGAGAATGGTGCACTAAATTCTGAAATCTCGAGCTCAATTTATAGGCCTCAGTAGGCTTCCAGCGTCGCGACGCCAGGGTCATCAGCGTCACTATGCCAGCTTTTGTCGATGTGGCACGCTCTGGTTCGCTGGTTTGAAGATTATGGATAAGCTGATAAGGTGACACGTGGCGCGGTGGTTGGGCTTCAATTATTGTGACACGTGGCGGATTCTGATTGGTCGTTGAGATTCTTATCAGCCACGTGTCAGATAAGGATTAGATACTCAATTATTGATGCTGACGTGGCGATGATGTGGCGGTGACGTGGCGATGACGTGGCGACACGTGGGAAAGAGACTATCGGCACCGTAGAATTACGACACGTGTCACTTCCTGATTGGCTGATGATGATGTGGCACGACACGTGGCAATTTTGACTTGTTGACTTGCTGATGTGGCTGATAACATGGAGACACGTAGGATGACACATGGCACACACGGGCGATGATGACTGTCGGCACCGTAGGATGGTGACACGTGGCACGTTGCATGTTAGCAGATCGGTTGTGATGGTGACACGTGGCACGGTGCATTTTAGCAAAGTCAAACTTTTCTCAGATTCTGATTTGTGGACCCGGCGCACGTTAGCACTGTTCGGCGCATTTAAGACATCGCGACGCGAAAGGCTTGGCGTTGCGACGCGCTTAAGACCAAAATATCCCTGTTGACGCATTTTTGTCCGTTTTTGCCCCAAATTGCCTCCAATGCTTTCCAAACTTTATTTATCTGCAAAATAACACAAAATACATCAAAACGTTCACAAAACTCGAGAAACTATACAAAATATTAGTTTAAATGAATGGGAAATAGTGATATAAATACCACTCATCGTGGTCTCATCAACGATCCAGATATATACTTCGATTATCGTGGCGATGTGATGATCGTATAAATAGCATCAGATGATAATCATGCAAATCCGCTGACGAAAGCCTTTTCCTCAGCAAAAGTTTGAGCGAACCGTACATAGTTCGGGTGTAGGACACTTGAGTGACTGGTTATAGGCCAAGTGGGAGATTGTTGGACAGTTATGACCCATAACGTCACTATTTGTACAGATCATGGTTTTGTTGTACAAATTAACTATGTGACAAAGGAAATTGCTCTTTTATCATTTGTGATTAGATCACCAAGATGTATAAATGATGAAAGGTCCATATGATTAGTTCATGGATTGAGATGATATGAGACAGTATCAATCCATAAAGGTTTAATCATTAAATATCTCTAGTCATAGTATTATCGAGATTAGACATCGATAATGCGGAATAGACTAGTATTACACTTGTGCGCGTTGTGAGAGCATATTGGCACAGTTCTCATATATTTGGATATATGATACTCATGCAAGTGTAGTAGGAGGTTGTGTTTTACCGATGGTACGGAAAACAGCTTCGCTCGGGATAGACCCATCAGAATTCCATTGGTAGTATTATTATGTGTCTATGGAAGTCCGAATCAGGGTAGGTGTATTTGGTCTTAACCTGAGACTTGCACCGCTAATACTTGCGACAATCAATGTACTTGGGTTTTGGTCGTCCGGGGCTTTAACAGGTTCTGTGTACGCCTCTTCTAGGTATATTGAGAATCGTAGTGTATTGGGTGTGATGTCGAAATGGAAGTATCACTCCAGCAATAGTGGAGATGATGATCACGTAGGATACGAAACTGGATAGTGTATTGGGTGTGATGTCGATAAAATAATATATTCGATATATTATACAAAATTGGATTTCGACGCGGAATTAAAATTAGATTTTAATTCGGGCGAATGAGTTAATTTACAATTAATTCGTTAGCGACGTGAATAGTGATTTACTAGGCATAATTATTTAATTACGTCGCAATGAAAAATTCGTTAATTTGGAATTAGCGAACCCGAGCCCGGGAGTGTTTGCGGGCGCACTCGCATTTCAAATTCAAGTGCGGCCTACAAGTCACATCAAGCGTCAAATCACTAGTCAATCAATTGATGTGATGTCTAGTCACTTTGAGTGATATGACAACTTTTCATTGTGATTGATGGTGGTAGTTGGCAAAGCTTTAATGCTTGACTTTTTGAAAGCATATTTGGTATATGTTTAATTGATTTTTGAAATCAATTAACTAATACAACAAACCAACTTCATCTCTCTCATTCCTCTCTTCTTCTCTCATGCCCAAGGGGCTGATTTCCTCTTCTGTTTTCTGCCTAAAAATGCCGAGAACACAAGGAGAACAAATGGTGATTTTTGTGGCAAAAATTACCAAGTGCTAGCACACTTCCGGAGTCTTGCGAAGGTGATACGGAACCGCACCCGTGAGTATGGAATCATCAACTCAAAGCTTAGAGCTTGAAGACTTCCATGGCCGAATCTTGGAGGAGCAAAAACCAGTCAAAGCCGTGAGCTCTATGAGGGAAAAGCTTGATGATTTTGTTCTTCGCATCGCTCAACCGATCAATGTAAGTATTCTGCAACTTCTTTGTTGTGTTCACATATTGTTTCATTACTTAAAACGCTCTCAGTTAGACCGTAGAAACCCAACATCATGTTCACCCGAAGTGTGGGCACCGAGGCCAGGTAGTGCCGTTTATGTTGGGGTTTTGAGCGATGGGCGCATCGGAAGCGCGGTTCGGGCGAAATTGTAATTTAAAAATTTTTCAAATTACCGAATAAATTATTCAATATCTATTATAAATAATTTATTCATATTTCACTTAAACTTATTTATTCAATATCAAATATCAACATAAATAAGGTTGAAACGTCGCGAAACTTTTACGAAAACCGTTTTTTCCGTAAAATGACGCAAAATGAGATTTTGACCGAACCGACCACCCGACACTTATGGGGACTGCCCAAGTCAGCCCCAATAGTGTCAGGTCAGTTCATGGGCTGCCCGAACAGTGATGGACTCACGGTTTGGGCAGCCATCACCCGGTTGACTCAAAAGTCACCCGGTAACGCCATTTTTGGCCATTTTCGCTTATTTCAACTCCGAAACACTTTCCGGCAATTGTTCCAACTCCCAAAAAATATCCATTACATTCGTATGACATCAAATTCATCACAGAATTTCCAGTTTGCACAGATCTGATCCAGAACCGAAAATTACCATTTTTCATGCTTTAAATCCAATTTTTCAATACTAAATCAATTAATCAAAACTCCAAATCAAGTCAACACACATGAAGCACCCATGAAAAATTATTTAAATATCTAACAATTAAATAACCAAATAATCAATTAATATAATTATTATCATATATGTATTTTTATTTACAATAAATAACAAATACATATATTTACGGCATGCGTCAAAATCTCATTTGACGACTAATTAAAGTATATCTAATCATATTATGCATCAAATACAAATACACAATAATTATTATCGGAAAAAATCCCCTAAAACATGTGTTATCGTTTAACCGATTAAACGATCTGAATTAACTCAATTAATCTAGTGAAGTTTTATGAATAATCCGTGTTATTCATATCGCGTTGCCCAAGTGCTCAACGAGTACACTTCATATTGTGGGACTCTCTAAGTTTAGGTCTATCCATCACGAAATCTAATTTTGTGTCCATAATTAACCCACTCATTAATTATGGCGACCATGGATAATCTCGCTAAACTATGCAAGTCGAGGTCATTGCATACATATAATCTCTCTGTCACAGGCTATCCATATTATACCTGGGATATAGATGAGAACGTCAAATCCGTTCGGTATAATATAATCGACTTTCAATTTACGATCTCTAAATAACACTCGAAACTAATTTCCGAAGTTATACCATGGCTGGATGCCTATGCCTTATACAAAGGACAGACGTATCCTATCTTGATACACACTGGATATCATAAGCATCATTCCCCACCCAACGAACATGCGGAGGTCTGATCTAAATAGATCGGTGACGTGACTGCCATCAAAGTGTGGAGGATAACTCATATATCCCACCATGGTATCTCAAGTCGAAGGACTATTATGCTCACTCAACTCGAGAAGATTCCTATTGACGTTGGTGTACCATCTATTAGGAAATCTTCAGTGAGTCGTTCAGTGTCTTATCAAATAAACACCTACATGTCTATATGAGTCTCCCGAGACGCATGGTTCATTGGGATAAACCATCGGGCCGAGTCACGATATACGACATGTACTGGTCTCAGCGGATTTTACTAACCGACCCATGTTAGTAAATCTTGACCAAGAACTTTATTTAAGGATATACATCTTATAGTGCACTTCCCAATGTCAATTATAAACTACGTTGTAACTGCGCATTATATTGTAAATCCTAGGGTCTTTGTCTAATATACATGTATCACTGAACCAGATTCAGATTCGATCTAATTGTAATCAGATATCTAATCGTAATTAGATCGAATAAGTGTATAAAATACAAGGGTGCTACCATTAAATTAGTAATATTATGGAAAATAGAATTGCTCGTATTTATGAATCGGACACAAATACGATCTGGATTGGCACTCTAAGCACCAACCCTAACAATTTCTTCCACTTGCTTTAGTGCCAATCCATGGTATCATATACACATCTCAATGTATATCACATATATTCATGGCCCTCAAGAGCTCACCTAGCACTCAAGAGGTAGGCAACAACAAGTAAGTCCGCTTAATAAATCGAGTATGTCCAACAAACCCAACCATTTTCCTTAGCCAACATGATTCATATTTTGTAGAATCCAAATTCCACATCAATATGATTCAGACACTATATCAGTATTATGCTTTAGCTGTTGAGTTGTCTATGTATTTAGAAATCAAATCCAAATACTATATGACAACTGCAAGCACTACACTAATATGAAAACTTCTAATCTTTAGAGTAACCATGCAACTTCATAAGTCAATACTTCATAAGTTGCAACTGATTCCACTAGTTTAGTAGAATCAACGGTGACACTGTCACTACATCTTTTCTGACTTTATATGACATAGACCATCTAATGTCATAATTAGAATCAAATCTGATCTGACCTTATGGTTGTAGACTAAACTCTCCATGAATAAGAAACTAGTTCTTAATATCTCAAATATCACAAAGAACATGTTTCTAGAACCATCATATGGTCTATACCATATCAAAATAACTCGTAAAAATTACGATTAAATTGATATATTTAATCGTACATAATATAGTATTCATTATACCATCATCCTATGATGCATAAGATTGACTAGACATTCTAATCAATCTCTTTTGACAAAGGTATCATCTTTTACAAAAGATGAATACTATATATATAAAAGACACGTTAACTGTCAAACAGTTATACTAACTATCATACAGATAGTCTTACTGTGTTCTTTATTAGATCATATCTAATATGCGACTAATGTGAGTGTCTCACAAGTCTCTAGTTTTATATCATATATAAAACTTTATATCAAATATTATAGAGACTACTTCTATTGCTTCCTCGGAGAAAAGAATACTTAGGATATATAGTACTAGAAAGAAATCTGTACGCTCCCACTGACCCTACTATCAAATACGTATTCTCTATAATTCGATAAAACCAGACAATCTAACTGATATCAAAATCAGAGAACACGGATTTCCGGAAAGCTTATCTGAGTCTACAATAGGCTCCATAAGCTAGTTTATCAAACTGTGATCTTAGTAGAATACAAACTCTAGGGCCATTCTAGAATGAATTTTTCAAACAAAGAAATCACGACGGATCTCTCATTCGAAGAAAACACTCAAGAACGCCACTTTGCATTCTTTAGCCAAAATACATAGTTTAATATCAATATTAACCAACAGATCTTTAATTGTTCAATTAGTGCGACTAGAGACAAGTTTTCTCAGAATTCATAATAGATCACTGAGTAAAACCTTTCTCACTATTATACTATAAAGGTCAAACTTTATCAAGCTCACTTTGCTTTTTGCTGCGCAAACAATTTGCACATTTTATGAACGATTCATAACAAAAGCTTAATCAAGTTCAAAACTTGATCGTAGTAAGCTACGAATAATTTTAAATCTATGGTTCAATGCCAAGTTCCGAAATTGATATCAAATATCGCTCCCACTATAAGTTATAGGATATTTTTCTTCCATAAGAAAACAACAGAACCATTAAGTATCAAATACTTTACAAATGATTCTGACATCCTATTGGACTTATATGGAAGTTGACTAAGGGTCTTTTCATCTAATCAATTAAGTAGTTCCATATACAATTTATCATTTTCACATTTGACTTCACTAAGTCAAGTCTTTTCTAAATTGTCAACAATCAATGTTAACACACCAAGTAATAAAACAATTTTATTACTCGGGATCGTAGAAAATATATTCTATCAAATAGAATACAATATTCTATCAAATAGAATACAATATTCTATTAAATAAAATTAATGATAAACCTTTCACTCGTACCTCCGAGGTATATGTACTTTCAATTATATAACAATTATAAAGAGAAATTTTCAAATCTAAAACTTTTCAAGATTCGAATTTTCTACCTATACATATCATATATGTAACTGTAGGAACAAATAGAACCATAATTAAAGAGATGAATTAGAGTTACTGGAACATAACCCCAAGAGTATTGAAACTAATTCGGTAACACTCAATATCAATCAATCAAATCACATAATATTCAATTACTCCCACTGACCAATTCCATCAAGATGGAATCGTGGAAGTTTAATATTGAGTAAGAATCACATTCATTAAATAACTTTAGAACTAATTACCTTAAATTCATATGTTTGATCATATCAAAAATCCTTGAACAATTCAAAGACCCACTATGTATTTTAAAATATAGTTTTGAACACTACAAATAGAATATCTTTGAACCATTCAAAATATTCTATCCGTGTTTCATTAGAAACATATTGAAAGTTCTCTAACAATTCAAGACGTTCAACATGTTCTCTATTAGAAACACGTAACTAAGTAATGACAATTCATTAACGAAGTTACAGAGTAAAGAAAACTATCTAAGGCAATTTCTAATTAAATAAACTACATACATCCAATGTATTAGTCTAATGAATCTGTAGTCCAATAAAAATCATTGGTTAAATGAGGTTTAATCACATCCTGAATATAATATTCATTAAATGGATATGGATATGTGGTGTGAACTTGTATCAGACCATCATTTACCATACGGAACAAGCATCTAATGCTTGTATGATAAAATCTCATAAAGCACAGTTCTAAGTTATTTATTTTACCGAATATTTTTCTTAATGTTTATCTTTTCATTAATGACACTACTAGTCGTCTTAAAATATGTAACAATTGTTTATACAGAACAAGTAACTATCCAATAGTCAAAAATTCTGATATCAAATATCAAAACAGTTATTAAACATTATTTTAAATAACTAGACGGGAGATCTGATAACCAATACCTATAGTTGTCGTATTGTGAGAATCGATATTCTCTATACACAACTATACGTATCTCATTTCTTTAGCTTTACAATTTACGTTCAATTATTCACAACAATTGCAAATGATTGATTAGCAAACTGTGTCAGACATGTGACTTCTAAAAGTCACTAAAGCCAAGAAACGTCATTATAAGATAAACAAATACTAACGGGGTTTTCTTAATGCCAGTCAAGAATCTCGAGACATGAACTATTCAAGTCAATTCTTACTGCACAAGAAACAATTCTTTCAAGACTATTATATCCTTAAAAGATATCTATTTAGATTACCTAATCGTGACTTAGTAACTAAGTCATAAACCATCTTAATTTTCAAGAAAATCAGAACTACAGTTCCCGATGGTTTGAACTAATCTAACAATATCTAAGTCTACTGTCTTTCTAGAACCTATTCTAGAACTACGCAACCATAAGTAAAGTCAGAAAACCTATTCAAGTAATAAGCATGCAGTGAATTAGAAGTATAAATCTATAAACAATATAGAATAAAAGGAAAACAAAAGCAGTAAATTCCATAAAATTACACACTGCTTTAGTTATGGATTTTAAACCAAGCAGTGTCTCCCACTACTTTACGTAATACAGTAATCCCCAACAGACAAAGGGAATTCGATAATTAAATCAAATTCCATAATAAGAGAAGGATCCCATGAATATATTTCGACTCACAACTTTGACACAATCTCGCCTATATATATTCATTAGGTAGACAACTCTTTGTCAATCACTCACCATTGACTCCTGGTTTTGGTCCTGACCGTTTCTCGTTGTGACAGCTTTGGCACATTCACAAGGAGGCGCATCAAGGCTACACTTGTCAATGACAAACTCAAGCTACCGATGTAGTCCTGACAGTTTTGGCACGTTCAAGATTTCCACTTTCACTTGAATTTGTCCAGTATCAATACACAACCGGTATGGATAATAATTCTATAACCTACACCCTCACAGCTTTGGCACGATCTCAGATGCAGTTATAGAAAGATACCCATAAACCGTACTGACAAGACGAACCAAGAAACATATATCCAATACACGTTACTTTACAACCTTATTTAAATAGAGATTTTCCTCAGGAAGCTATATTCTACATCTAATGTAGAATTTTAATCTAAATCATTTTCTAAAAAATTCAATTCTACCTATAGAAAACATAACTTAATTTAACAATTAAATTTTCGTTACATTTTCGTTAGCGTAGAACCGAAAAGTCAAGAAACATATCTAGACAAGATGCACGAACATTAAAATTGGATTAAATATCAAATATCAAGCATGAATAATGTAATGGATGAAGCATCAGACCTACTCTGATACCATTTTTGTTGGGGTTTTGGGCGATGGGTGCAGCGGAAGCACAGTTCGGGCGAAATCCTAATTTAAAACTTTTTCAAATTACCAAATAAATTATTCAATATCTAATATGAATAATTTATTCATATTTCAATTAAACCTATTTATTCAATATCAAATATCAACATAAATAAGGTTGAAACGTCGCAAAACTTTTACGAAAATCTTTTTTTCCGTAAAATGACGCAAAATACGATTTCGACCGAACCGACCACCCGACACTTGTGGGGACTTCCCAGGTCAGCCCCAATAGTGTCAGGGAATTTCATAGGCTGCCTGAACAGTAACAGATTCACGGTTTGGGCAGCCGTCACCCGGTTGACTCAAAAGTCACCCGGTAATGCCATTTTTGGCCGTTTTTCGCTTATTTCAACTCCGAAACACTTTCCGGCAATTGTTCCAACTCCAAAAACACATCCATTACATTCGTATGACATCAAATTCATCACAAAATTTCCAGTTTGCACAGATCTGATCCAGAAACGAAAATTACCATTTTTCATGCTTTAAATCCAATTTTTCAATACTAAATCAATTAATCAAAACACTAAATCAAGTCACCACACATGAAGCACCCATGAACAATTCTAGGTGTCACAAGAGTGGTCATAACACTCTAGATTAGTAACTCATCATCAAATGATTAAATTGGACAAAAATTACACTAATTCCATCCAATACACTTCACACATGCTTCATTTCCTTCCAATTCATCCATCAACACCAAAAGCCCCAAATTCTCAACAAGTAAAGAAACCCTAGAACTATTCTAGGAACACAAGAATAAGAAACAAAGTTTCTAAGCTCAAGAGCATAAAGAATTACCTTTAATTCTTCATTTTCCTAAGCTTTCCTTGAATTCTTTCTTCAATTTCTTTGTTGATTCTTCAAACTAATTTGAGAGGGACTTAGGGAAATGGATCTCGGCAATGGAGAAAAATTAGAAGGGAAAAAGAAAAATTTTTAATTTAAATAACCACTTTGCCGACTTGGAAGGGTATTTTTGGATTTAAAAAATTTGATCAAATCAAATTAAATTAAACTTTATATTAACCAATCAAAATTGAACAAATATAGTTTAATTAAAACATGCCACGTAAACCAATAATAATTGGACAAATTTTCATAACATTTATGAAAAAGAGTTATTAATTAATCATTTAAATAGTTAACAATTAAATATCCAAATAATCAATTAATATAATTATTATTATATATGTATTTTTATTTACAAAATCGTATTATATATCAAATATAAATACACAATAATTATTATCAGACAAAATCCCCTAAAGCATGTGTTATCGTTTAACCGATTAAACGATCTGAATTAACTCATTTAATCCGGTGAAGTATTATGAATAATCCGTATTATTCATATTGTGTTGCCCAAGTGCTCAACGAGTACACTTCATATTGTGGGACTCTCTAAGTTTAGGTCTATCCGTCATGAAATCTAATTTTATGTCCATAATTCACCCACTCATGAATTATGACGACCACAGATAATCTCGCTAAACTATGCAAGTCGAGGTCATTGCATACGTATAATCCCTCTGTCACAGGCTATCCATATTATACCTGGGATATAGATGAGAACGTCAAATCCGTTCGGTATAATATAGTCGACTTTCAATTTACGATCTCTAAATAACACTCGGAACTAATTTCCGAAGTTATACCACGGCCATGGATTTATTAGATCGTAAACACATGCTGGATGCCTATGCCCTGTACACAGGACTGACGGATCATATCTTGATACGCACTGGATATCATGAGCATCAGTCCACACCCAACGAACAGGCGGAGGTATGATCTAAATTGATCAGTGACGTGACTGCCATCAAAGTGTGGAGGATAACTCATATATCTCACTGTGGTATCTCAAGTCGAAGGACCACTATGCTGGCTCACCTCGAGAAGATTCCTATTGACGTTGGTGTACAATCTATTTGGAAATCTTTAGTGAGTCGTTCAGTGTGTTATCAAATAAAAACCTACATGTCTATACGAGTCTCCCGAGACTCATGGTTCATTGGGATAAATTATCGGACCGAGTCACGATATATGACATGTACTGGTCTCAGCGGATTTTACTAACCGACCCGTGTTAGTAAATCTGTACCTTGAACTTTATTTAAGGATATGCATCTTATAATGCGCTTCCCAATGTCAATTACAAACTACGTTGTAACTGCGCATTATATTGTAAATCCTAGGATCTTTGTCTAATATACACGTATCACTGAACCAGATTTAGTTTCGATCGAATTGTAATCAGATATCTAATCGTAATTAGATCGAATTAGTGTATAAAAGACAATGGTGCTACCATTAAATTAGTAATATTATGGAAAATAGAATTGCTCGTATTAATGAATCAGACACAAATACGATCTGGATTGGCACTCTGAGTACGAACCCTAATAGTTTATGCCCTTTAATGTGGTGGTAAGGACGTAGCAGAGAGCAACCCGAGGTTTTGGTATCAGAGCCAGAGTCTTTCACTGTTCACGAGGTGGTAAAATAGTGGATTTGTAGTAGTAGTTGTGGTGGAGTTCTCTTCGAGTTTGAGTAGGAGGGAACCATCTCAAATTATTTTACCAAGAACATAATTTGAGACTTATTCGTATAATTATCGTTTACTCTCATAATCACAAATGTCTTTTGGATTAACGATATTTATCTGACATAATGTCTCGGGACATACACATAAAATATGGACGTGATGAGGAAAATGAATACCTCTTATTAATAAATAATAAACAATATTACAAAAATTTTACCTTATACCATAATATTCATAACTGATTTTATGACATACACTTTAGCATAAATAATCATTAAACAACATAATATAAAAATTTTATGACAGTTCTTACAGTAAAAAGAAAATGATACTGACAAATAATTAGTAACAACCGTAAATAATGCCTTTTTGTCACCATTGCCAGTTTAAAAATAGCTTGAAAATGAAACAATTATCTAACCTATATAATACAGAGAGTGGAGGCGAAGCAATTACCAGAGCCCTTGTTTGCTTAGAGGTAGACCCGGCCAAGGTTTCGGTTCGGAACCAGAACCGAACCGGTTGGAATCGGATGGTTCCGATTCCGGATCCGAACCGGTTGTAACAGCTGGAACCGACCGGTTACAGCGGTTCCAAACGGTTCCAACCGGAACCGTACGGTTCTGGTTGGAACCGTTGGAACCCTAGGGTTCCAAAGGTAACACCCAACGGCTAGTAGCCGTTAGGCTGGGGGCATGGAGCAACGGCTCCCTGCCCCAATTTCTTTAAAAAAAATATTTAATTTCCAAAATTATCCCTAATAACTGTAATAAAACGGTTAATTTTAGGGGCAGTTTAGGTATCACAAAAATATTCTAAAAATATATAAATAGAGGTGATTTTTCATTTTTTCAACATACCAAATTCATAATTTAAAATTATATTATTTTATTCATCTCAATTTTTTATTTCAAAAAAAAAACGTCTGGAACCGGAATCGGAACCGGAACCGAACCGGATTTGACCGGTTCGGTTTCGGTTCCACAAAAAGTGGAACTGTAACCGTCGATTCGGAACTGAACCGAACCGCCTGCCACCTCTACTTAGAGGAACCAAACCTTCAGAATAACATCATGTGCATAGAGGTTTGTCTGTATATTGATAGCTAATTGAAAGATAACGATAGAAGATGTAAGAAGAGTAATTCAGATAAGAAAATTACTTCTCTCCCCCCTCTGACAGCCTCACCCCTCTGTCTCATTTCTGATTTTACAAAAATATCTTCTTTAACAAAAATTCCCTCCCCCAAATATATATATATTAATTTAAAATAATATATATATATATATATATATTTATTTATTTATTTCATTTTATTAATTAATTTTTTTTTGTTTTGTTAAATTTAATTTTGTTTGCTCTTTATATATATTATTTTTATTTATTTAATAAATATTATAAATTTCCAATTTTTTTATGTTCGTTATTTGTACTCTTTTTTAAAAATATTTTTTTCTAATATACATGAGAACATTTTTATTATACATAAGTAGTGTTAAATAAATTAAAAAGGAATCACAAAAATTAAATTAATAAATGAACACAAAATAAATAACAATAAATATGAAATTTGTAATATTTATTAAACAAATAGAAAAGAATAGATATATAAAAGAGCAAAAAAATATAAATTTAATAAAAAAATTATAAAATAATATATATATGTTATTTTTAAATTAATAGATATTTATATATAGAGAGAGATTTAGTGAGGAGAGATTGTTGTGAAAGAATTGTATATTTTTGTCATTTGGGTAAGGAGACCGGGGGGTGTCCCTCCCATCTAACACATTCACCCCCGTAATTTATTCTCTCTCTAATTCTTTTTCCTATAATGACCTCTTCTTTTCTTTTCTTTTTTTTCCTTAATTTTTATCCCCTTTTATTTTTTTCTTTAATTTTATTTTATTTTTTATTTCATTAATTTATTTCTTTATTTTTTAAATTTAATTAATTCTTTTTTCCCTTAATTTTTGTCCCCTTTTATTTTTTTCTTTAATTTACTTTTATTTTATTTTACTTTTTTATTTCATTAATTATTTCCTTATGTTTTAAATTTAATTATTTAATTATTTTATTTCACTTTTTGTTATTGAATTCTTTTATTTTTTTCTTTCATTGATTTATTTCCTCATTTAATATTATTTATATATGTATTCTCTTTTATTTATTTAATAAATCTTATATATTTTTATACACACGTTATTTATTTTGAAATTAAAGAAATTTACTTTGGTGAGAATGTTTGGAGTTATTATACTCACTTGCTATTAAGGTTCCCTCCAGCTCTAGACCAAGAACGTCAAAAAATAGTTATTGTTCATATTAGCATACACTTTGCTTAAATTTTCTTGCACCTTCATTACCATATATTTTGTTAAAAAGTAATGTTAAATAAATAAATAAATAATCAAAATAAATTAATTAATTAATTAAATCATATATATACATATATAATTTTGGGGACTAAGGAAGAGGGGTAAAATAATGATGCGGAAAAGGTGAATATTCTATAAATAAATAAATAAATTATTTTCATTTGATTTTTAGGAGTTTTTTTTTTAAAAAAAAAAACAAGTATTCTATTCATGTTATAATTATGTAATATTATGTATATTTTGTTTCTCAAGTTAAATATAGTAATATGTGAGTTACATTTTCTATTAATGGTAAAACCGACATCTTTATTGGATCAAGATTAAAATTATCATTAGGTTTTTTTATTATAATCTGGAATTGCAATGAAATATGTGTTAAACTATCATGATTAAAATTTGTTAACAGAAAATAGATTTCTCCCAAGAACGAAGAGGCCGAATTGATCAAAGGACGAAAAGATGACGTATCAAAGGACGAAAATGGATGACGTATCTAAGGACGAAAAGGCATGGCGTCATTCTGGATGGGACAAAGAAGGATTCGGCCCAGAAAGACTTAATTCAGGACGATTCGAGGAATGGGTAAAGAATCATGAAGAAAGAAGGAAACACTCCCAAAACGGTTGGCCAGTTATGAGATATATTCGATGGTTATTGCACAAACTGGCGGTGACCCCCACGATATAGCTAGTTACCCAACGGTTGCACGCGCGATCAGCAGTTGCTCGCATGATCCAACAGTTACATGTGCACAGAGAACGTGGGGGCTTAGTGGGCTGAAGACGGCGAAAATGCTCGAGCGTTTGGTCGAATCATGCACTATAAAAGGCTCAAGTGTGGAAAGAAAAAAATAAGGGAGAAAAAATGACTCGAAAGAGCAAGTATTTTAATTTCATAGATTTTTAATCCTTAGGGTTGTAATATGTGTACTTGTGCCCCTTGGAGGCATTTTCTTCGAATCAATCACCCCTTTCTGGGACTGTGTCTCAGAAGCTTTGAACCTTACATGCGTATTAACGAAAAATTGTGCAAACAGTTTTTGGCGACCATAATGGGAGGATTTGGTGCAAGAAGTTAAGATGCCTCCGAAAAAGAATGCTCAGACTGGTTCAAGTACATAGGAAGAGGATTGGAGCAAACCAACCAAACTCATGTTTCAACTGTAATGGGTCATTTTGGGGTTAAGCAGAAACAAGTCGTTATGACACTATGAGAGAGTTCAATTCTAACATGATGCGCGCCTTATTCGGCGAATTCACCTAGGACGTTGTTGAATAGGTTAGACTTCAATATACTCATATTATAGATAATTTCATTTCGACTAGTAATTCGCATTACAAAAACATTGTCAAACACATGAGTTCATTAAATGAGCTAATGGCTAAATACGTAAACGGGGGGACAATCCCACCAGAGATCATACCTCATCCCACATCAAGTAATAAAGAGGCTGGACCAATTAGTGTTCCCCATCCACAAGGGGTTGTTGCCCCCAACAATATCCTGATGTGGGGCAAATCATGTTGGTATGGGCCCACACCTAGGGCCGAACGTGATACAACATGAAGTAGTGTTGTCCCAAGGTTTTCAAGGACAGAGACAAGACCATGTCTCATTTGTAAGGGGACTACAACCACTGCCTGTATGGGTGCCATTCAATGGTAACGATATATTAAGAGAACAAATGACTGAGATTCTCCAAAATCAATCCGGTTTGGGGGTGAGGTCAATTCGACCGAGATATCAGAAACCGTATCTGAATTGGATTGATTTAGCGTATTCATGGTCAAGGAATTACAAAATACCAGAGTTCTCTCTATTCACGGGATCTGGAGAAGTTTCCAATATATAACATATATGGTGATTTACTCTTCAATGTGGAGAAACAAATGATTTCTATAAACTGAGATTATTCCATGGCTCGTTGTAAGGAATAGTGTTTTCCTGGTATATCAGCCTGCCACCCAATTCGGTGGAGAACTTGCACCAAATATAGCAGTTGTTCTATGCCCAGTTCTATGAAACCGAGTCCGAAGTAACCCTGGCCGATTTGGAAAATTTGAGACAATTGCCAGGTGAATGGGCTGAAATATTTTTACAAAGATTTAAAGTGGCCAGAGGTTGATGCTATATACCCTTACCAGAAAAAGAATTTGTAAAAATCGCTCAAAGTTATCTTAACTTTGCCTTAAAAAAGAAGTTCCAAGACCGAGAGTTCTGGGACCTTCTCCAACTCACCACTAGCGTAGTAAGGTATGAACGATTGTTGAGAGAAGAAGAACAGATGAAGAATGCTAGTAAGGAGACTTATTATCGGAATACAAGCTATGAGATAGGGGAGATGAATGTTGAATCGGTCAACCTATGCCTGGCTGAATTAATTAAAGGAAAGCCATATGTCTGTAAGACTTGGGGCGAACCATGCCCAGAGATAGAAAATGATAAAAAAAACTAGGACTTTTTCTTTTGACGTCACTAAAGTTGATGCCATATTTGATCAGTTATATAAAGATAAACAGATTAAATTAAGCGACCGTCACAAATTGCCAAGCCCCGAGCAAATTAGCGGCAAAAAATATTGTAAATGGCATAATGCATGGTCGTATTCAACAAACAGTTGCCTTGTGTTTCGGAATGTGTTACAAGACGCCATGGAATCTGGATGAATAACGTTCGGAAAAAAAGGACAAGATGGCTGTGGACGACAACCCATTCCCTAAACCATTGGAATTGAATATGATTAATTCTGACCTCACTAAGATGAATTTGCCAAAGTTTAAGCTGGTATTGGATGAAAATTAGAACGACCAACGCCCTAGTGCTCTTGAGAGGATAAAGCTACACCAAGAAGGAACGGTTCCACAAAATTTGTGTATTCGCTGTCAGAACAATATATAATGGATGAAAGAACTGGAACAAACTTATGAAAGGAGGCCGCCGAAAAGGGAGCCAGCAGCATGGCAACCGAAAACCATCGCACCAAGGTTCTATAGAGAACATGTAAACTTCATCCAGAACATCAGGACTTTTAGGTCGAGGTTTCATCGGCCCAACTTTTGGCATTCGTATGACCAGTAAATGAGCAACTATTTTCCTGTAGATGAAATGACAATGACGCAGTTGAGACGACATCAAAGGAATTATGGCCGAATGATGCGCCAGCGGAGTGAGGTGAAAGCTCCCACTAACCATGAAAAGAAAGGCCATATCCCTCCAACTGACACCCCAATGAAAAGAAGATTAGTTGTGGATACCAAAGATGGTGGTAGCGAAGAGGGAATCAGTCTGAATTGTAAAAACCGAACCAAATTTGACCGACGAAAGAAGCGGGATAAAACAGACGATGAAGAACCGCCCATTGTTATTCAGTTTGGCAGCATGCCGTCGGTTGTGGATAATCATTACTTGCTGTCTGAAAAGTTCAAACGAGACAATAATGGGACCCCTGGAAGGAGTGAAGATGTTTACGACCGGGAGGAGATAAGATTTACAACACTTACCATGGAAGGCAGGGAAGTCCTGGATGACGAGCTGACCGATGTAGATGAAGAAATAGATACAAGAACCGAAGCACGAAGAAGGGGGACAACATAAAATCGGCTTCTTAAGAAATTATACGAAACCGGAAATCCAGTCGTGGGGACATTAGGGGAAGACTTGGGACGATCCCCGTATCCCGTGCTATACGGGAAGCCCAAAATAAAATGGATCGTAACCAGAGCAGAGAAAAAAAGGATACTCGTCAGGGATACATCATATGACGGTTCAGTTGCTTTGTCTGTTGGACAATTATGACCCATAGCATCACTATTTTTACATAACATGGTGTTGTTGTACAAATTAACTATGTGACAAAGGAAATTGTTATTTTATCATTTGTAATTAGATTACCGAGATATATAAATGATAAAAGTCCATATGATTAGTTCCAGATTGATAAGATATGAGACAGTATCAATCCATGAAGGTTTAATCATTAAAACGTCCCTAGTCGGAGTATTATCGAGATTGGACATCGATAATGCGGAATAGACTAGTATTGCACTTGTGCGTGTTATGGGAGCATAACAACATACTTTTCATATATTTGGGTATTGGATACTCATGCAAGTGTAATAGGAGGTTGTGTTTACCGATGGTACGGAAACAGCTTCGCTCTGGATAGACCTCTCGGAATTCCATTGGTAGTATGACTATGTGTCTATGGAAGTCCGAATCAGGGTAGGTGTATTTGGTCTTAACCTGAGACTTGCACCGCTAATACTTACGACAATCAATATAATTTGGTTTTGGTCATCCAGGGCTTTAACCGGTTCTGTGTACGCCTCTTCTGGGTATATTGAGAGTATTGGGTGTGATGTCGAGATGGAAGTATCACTCCAGTCATAGTGGAGATGATGATCACGTAGGATACGGAACTGGTGCTCTTATATGCGGCAGCTATCGGGATAATATGACTAGGTCATGCTTATCCGATTATAGAGACTAGTTACCAGAGATCTGATATGTGCTTCGTACGGGGCAGACATAATTCCAGCCCCAGGCCTAACACGTGACATGCGATACTGGATCGCAATAAGCAATACTACGTATACTACGCTTGATATAGATTACATATTCCTTTAAGAATATTTCTGGAGAATTGGGTAGGCACAGTGCTTTGCTAGAAGCCAACCATGTCTTGTAAATCGGTAAAAACGTAGTACTAGGTACGTACGTGTTCGGATAGTCCGACGACCAGATTTACTGCCAACATATCCGGGGATCTCATGGGTCGCTTCCCGAAGATTCACCGATGACGTATGACTCAGACATAATTAATCTATGATTAATTATAAGAGAGAAAAATAATCTGGGATTAATTACAGAGATATTTTATCTGGGATAAAATACTATTTAAAGAGAGAGAACGATTAATTTGGAATTAATCGATAAAATAATATATTCGATATATTATACGAAATTAGATTTCGACGCGGAATTAAAATTAGATTTTAATTCGGGCTAACGAGTTAATTTAGAATTAATTCGCTAGTGACGTGAATAGTAATTTTGCTTGGCATAATTATTTAATTAAATTTGATTTAATTACGTCGCAACAGAAAATTCGTTAATTCGGAATTAGCGAACCCGAGCTCGGGAGTGTTTGCGGGCCCACTCGCATTTCGAATCAAGTGGGGCCCACAAGTCACATCACGCATCACTTCATTATTCATTCATGTGATGGGTGTCTTGTCACCTTTTGGTGAAAGACAACTTGTCACTATTCATGATAGTGGTTGTTGAGGGCATTAATTGCCATTTTGGCTCCAAATTTTTTTGACTTTTTGAAAGGCATATACCAAATTTTGGAAAACACTTTTGGCATAATTTGTTTTTAGAAAACAAATATCAAAAACAACTCTTATCTCTCTCCTTCCCTCATTTTTGGCCAAGTGCCATTTTCCTCTCAAGTTCTTGGCTTGGCCTGGCCAAGAACTACAACAAGCAAAAGAGGATTTTTTGCAAAGCTTCAAGAGTGCTAGCACAGCAATGGGTCACACAAAGGTGATAGGGAAACCCATTTATGAGCATGGAATCCATTCACAAAGCTTGGAGCTTGAAGATCATTTCCATGGAGGTTGACCGAAAGACAAGGAGCATAAAATGGGTCATGGCCGAGAGCTTCATGGAGCCAA
>SKCR01043091.1:0-41892 GCA_019454045.1 Zanthoxylum bungeanum
ATAAACATGAAATTAAATAACAAAATGAAACAAGTGCTTGAAAGTTTCTCAGCGGTACGTGGAGTTGTATCCCAAGTACAGACTGTACCACCGTCCATTCGAATTCGGCTATGGAATTTATGTCTGGGTTTCCATCCGATATACCGCAAGAGGTACCCCGCAATAATTAACTCAACATAATTAAAAATGTACATAAAACTTGATGATGCTTGCAAATGATCAACAATGAATAATTGAAAAGATAAATAGTAAAAAGGGGGGCCCTCAGGTCTTACCTTTTAAGTTGCTCCTCGGAAGTGTGTTACATCATTGCCGGAAGGGTTAATGCTCCTTAATATTTCTGGTATTCTGGTTCAGTATTTTTCTTCTATGTTGTAGGACACAGAAATCGGCGACGCTGTTCCGGGCTCGCGGCCCGGTTGGGAGTACGGAGTAGCCCGCGGGGGACTAAATCGGAGAAATAAAATGGAGTCGCCACCCAGTGTGAACTGGGAAATGATTTAAGGCCGCACTCACCTCTCGCAATGGAAGACCTCAAACGGTTGGGTTCGAAATGGTCCCTTACTTATTTCACTTGTAATGAACGGATTTGTGCAATTTTAACCAAGTCTACTCAACATACATTTGCAAAAAGGTAACCTACACCTAAATTCGTATACGGCTTAAATCTAAGTTTACATGCTTTAAAAGTTAGTTATCATAACGGCAAACATACGATATCACACAATGAGCGTGTTGAATTATCAAATACGAAAAATAAATAACAACCTAAACATAAACGTAAATTAAACTCTTATTGCGAAAGAAAATAACTAAATCATGCATAACGAAGTAACATAATCTTGCTTTAAAAATAAACAACATACTAGACTAAATCATGCTAAATAATCTACTAGACTAAATCATGCTCGAATACAAGGTTGGATGAAACGAAATACGTGTATCTCTCAAGTGGTACGTGGCATTATATCCCGAGTACAAACCGCACTACCGTCCATTCGGATTCGGCTACGGAATTTACGTCCGAGTTTCCATCCGATATACCACAAGAGAGAACACATATTCCGTTCATCCGGAAATCACATCATGCACCAATCCACAATACTCATATGAAATAAGGTACTAAAATAAAAAAAATAAATGATAATAAATAAAGAAGGGCCCTAAGGTATAACCTCTTTTGTCGTCTCTCGGAAGTGCGTTACACGGCTGTCGGAAGGGTTGATGCTCCGTAACTCCTCCGGTTTACTGGTTCAACATTTCCTTTGCTGTTTCGCCGTTCGGGCTGCTGTTTTACTCCGTTTCACTGTGGTTTCTGGTCGCGGTATTGGCTCACTATTTTGCGGTAAAGTGGGACTGTTTCGCGGTGTTTTGGGGTGCGATTTCTAGTGCAGTTTAGGGACGAATTTTGGACCGTTTAGGGGGCATAATATGCGTTAAAACTAGGCAGTTTTGCGGGTTTTACTGGGCAGAATTTGCGGTAAAACTGGGTAGTTTTATGGGTGCAGTTCACGGGTTTTACTGGGCATAATTACGGTAATAACTGGGCAGTTTTCTCGGTAAATTAGGGGGTTTAACGGCAGTTTGTTGGCTTCAAGGGGCGTGCTACGTAGGTAATGGCTGGGTGCAAGGGCTGGTTACGGTGTGTGTGGCTAGGCACAAGGGCTGGATTTTTATGGTTAGGCGCAAGGGCTGTTAAGGTGGCTTTAACGTGAGGGATGATGGCTGGTGAGTGGGCAGGTGACGTGAGGCTTTTGTTGATGAGTTAAGGGGCAGGTGGCTTATGTGTTGTTGTGAGAAGTGTGATTGCTTTGTGTGCGTGTGTTTGTGGCTTAGCCGAGGGTTACATGGATAGGGCTTGGCGTTCAGGGAGCAGAGGGTGTGTTGAGTGGCTATGTGAGTGGAGTTTAGGCGTGAAGTAGTCTAGGCTTTGAGGGGTGTTTATTGATCGATGTGGGACTAAAGCGAATGAGGGGGTGTTTGGCGTTTTAGGCGTGAACAAAGGAGCAGTTTCCTGGGAGATGTGGGACGTGGATGAAGGGTGATTTGTTGCTATTTTGGGCTTGAATGAAAGGGTGATTTGAGGGGCTGTTGGGCGTGTTTGGAGGGGTGATCAAATGGGCTATTTTGGCGTGAATAAGGCTGGTTCCAGTGGATGTTTTGTGCGTGAGGTTGGGCTGATTTCAGAGGGTGATTTGTGCGTGAGGTTAGGCTGATGTTACGTGAGTAGTGTATGCAGGGTGATGGCTTGCGTGAGGGCTGATGAAGGCAACGGCGTGAGTGGCGGTGGGTGAGTTGAAGGCTTATGTGTGAGTTGAAGGTTCCTAGTCGATGTGGGATGAAGTGAAGTTGAGGGGATGATTTGCATGAACAAGGGCTGGCAAGGGGAGTGGTTTCTTAGGCGATGTGGGACGAAGGGGTAAGGGTTTCTGGCTTGGCTTTATGCGTGAAGGGGGTTGTTTAAAGGGGAGCTTGTTTCTTAGTCAATGTGGGCAAAGAGAGAGTGAATGGGTTGCAGTTTTGGTACTTTGGGAGGTGTATTTGGGCAGGTTTCATAGTAATCAAAGGGGAGTTTGAGTGTAGTTTTTTCTTCTGGTGTGAATGAGCTGCAGTGGGGGTTTATGCGTGAACTAAAGGGGGTGCTAGAAGGGCTGCTGAATAAAGGGGGAGTGGCGTGAATTGAAGGGTTATTGAATGGGGGGAGAGTGACGTGAATTGAAGGGTTGTTGAATGGGGGGAGAGTGACGTGAATTGAAGGGAGTGTGGGGGGCAGTGGATGAAAGCAGTTTGGGCGTGAGATGAAGCCAAGGGAGAGAAGTGTCTTGTGTTGTATGTGCTATGAAAGTGCTAGAGGTTTCAAGGGGTATAAGGGTTCTTTATATAGGCAAATGAATGTGCATTTATTGGGTAGGCTAACATTAATGAGGGTATTAATTGGGTGGCTAACTTTGTTGGAAAAAAAATGGAAAGGGGATGGCTTTGTCAATGGGCGTGGGGTGCTAGGTTTAATGGTGTGGGGCTTGCTTGATTAAATGGTGATGGGAGGCTATTAAATGGCTTGGAAAACTTTGTTTGAAAATGGGGGGTAAGGTATTTGGAGGTCAATGACGTGGGCATGCTTAGTGTAAGGTTAATTTGGTTGTTTGAATAGTTAGTGGAGGGGGGTAAATGAGTGGAGTTTGGTTGCATGGCTTTGCATGGGAGATGGTTCACGTGAAAGTGGGCAAAAGAGGCGTGAAGGTTGTGTTTAATTTATGTGTTGGCCGAGAGTGAGCAAGGAAGAATAGGGTTTTGGGCCAAGGGTGATTTTGAAATGGAGGTCCAACGAGCAATCCCAAAACTAAACGAGCGAATAAAGTCCAACAAAACATCAATTCTTGACTTTTCCCTTCCGATGTCTGTTTCCCGCATCTTCCGCGGCGTAAGAGGTAGTACCTCCGCACAAGGCTCATCATCAGAACTTATATGCAAAAATACAGTGCCTACAGTTGCCCCCATTTTGATGGGACTTGTGAAGTGTGTGACAATGACAGTCCTATCAAAGTCATGCAATGCATTTTTACTTACCTGGATCGCCAACTGCCACCTGACTTGTCTGTTGTATCGAAAGGTGTTGATTTGGTTGTGCCATGCCCGGCGTGCTAAACCTCATACCCGAGGTGTCATGGTTGTGTCTCCATACCTAGAGTATCGCAATGATATCTCCATAACCGGAGTGCCGTACCTGGCAAAACTGATGTTGTGATGGCGATAGTTCATCCCCGAATTGTGTGTTTGTATGAGAGGTGGTCCTTTTCGAACCGAGTTGATAAAGTGGACCTCAACCCTGGGATTCATTCCCAAAACTGCTGGTGAAGTGGGCTTCGACCCTAGAATTTATTCCCGTAACTGTTGGTGAAGTGGGCCTCGACCCTGGGACTCATTCCCGAATTTATTCCGATGTGGGCCTCGACCATGTGATTCATTCCCAAACTGTTGATGATGATGTGGGTCTCAACCCTGGGACGCATCCCCAAACTGTTGATGATGATGTGGGCCTCAACCCTAGGACTCATCCCTAAAACTGATGATGATGCTGATATGGGTCTCGACCCTGGGACTTATCCCTAAAACTGATGTTGATGCTGATATGGGTCTCGACCATGGGACTCATCCCCAAAACTGATACTGATATGGGCCTCGCCCCCGAGACTCATCCCCAAAACTGCTGGTTATGGTGGTTCATTCCCGAACCGTTATTGTGAGGTGGTCCATTCCCGAACCATTACTATGATGTGGTCCATTCTCGAACTGTGTTCCATTCTCGGAGTGCCATTCTCGGCATGTTCATTCCCGAACCATGCTCCACTCTCGAATTGCCATTCTCAGCTTGTTCATTCCCGAACTGTGCTCCATTCTCAGAGTGCCATTCCCGGTTTGTTCATTCTCGAACCCTGTTCCATTCTTGGATTGCCATTCTCAGCTTGTTCATTCTCGAACCCTGTTCATTCTCAGATTTTCATTCCCGGCTTGTTCATTCTCGAACTCTGCTCCATTCTCATATTCTGCTCCATTCTCAGATTGTTCATTCTCGAACTCTGCTCCATTCCGGATTCTGCTCCATTATCGGATTCTGCTCCATTCTCGGATTCTTCATTCTCGAACCTTGTTCCATTCTTGGATTGCCATTCTCGGCTTGTTCATTCTCGAACTCTGCTCCATTCTCAGATTCTGCTCCATTCTCGGATTCTGCTCCATTCTCGGATTGTTCATTCTCGAACCTTGTTCCATTCTTGGATTGCCATTCTCGGCTTGTTCATTCTCGAACCCTGTTCCATTCTCGGATTGTCATTCTCGGCTTGTTCATTCTCAAACTGTGCTCCATTCTCGGATTGCCATTCTCGAACCCTGTTCCATTCTCAAACCGTGTTCCATTCTTGGATTGCCATTCTCGCTTGTTCATTCTTGAACTATGCTCCATTCTCGGATTGCCATTCTCGGCTTGTTCATTCTCAAACCTTGCTCCATTCTCGGATTGCCATTCTCGGCTTGTTCATTCTCCAATCCTGCTCCATTCTCGGACTACCATTCTCGGCTTGTTCATTCTCGAACCCTGTTCCATTCTTGGACTGCCATTCTCGGCTTGTTCATTCTCGAACTCTGCTCCATTCTCGAATTGCCATTCTTGGCTTGTTCATTCTCAAACCTTGCTCCATTCTCAGATTGCCATTCTCCGCTTGTTCATTCTCGAACCTTGCTCCATTCTCGGATTGCCATTCTCGGCTAAACTGATACTGATACTAATACTGATGTGTCTCCATACCCGTAGTGCCATACTCGGCAAAACTGATACTGATACCGATGTTGGTGTGGGCCTCGCCCCCATAGTGCCATACCCGGCAAAATTGATACGGATGCAGGTGTGGGCCTCGCCCCCGGGACTCATCCCCAAAACTGATGCTGATGATGTGATGGTTCATTCCAACATACTGTATTGCCTCTCATGAGATAATCCTGATAGCTAAGCATATTTTCGTTCTCAACGGATGCTTCGCGTCGAAACCGGAGAACCTTCAAAGTTATACAATACACTCAGATCCGCTTGTCTGAATGAGTGATCTGAACTAGTCTCCTAGGGTGTGTGTGCCAAGGCTCTCTTCACAGCTTATTCCTTAAGTAAGCTAACTCGATGATTTCGTCTTCGGAGAATCGGATCGGTGGGTCTAACCAACCTAGATGTCTTAATCACATTCTGTGATTACTTTGTCATACTCAACATGATATGGTCTTCTTTTTTTTTCTTTTGTCTTCTTTCTTTTTCTTTTCTTTCTTTTCATTCTTTTTTCATTCTTTTTTCATTATCTCTTTTCTTTTTTTTTTTCTTTTTTTTGACACACATACCTTTAAGGTAGCATTTCTCCTCATGGTGGTCCTAGTACTCGCCCATGGGTAGCTTCACGCTTATCGGTTATAGGCGGTCCATTTTTCTTTTCTTTTCAATGCAGAGACTTTTTCTTTATTTCCAACCATATCATATATCGTAGCATAAGTAAACCAGGGTGGACATCCAGGCAAGCAGTCATTCACTGATCGATCATCTCTTTAACTAGTCATATTGCCAACTACTCAGGCTTCTACTGTTGAGATCCCGTAATCAAGTGCTCACAAAGTCTAGCCGAGATCAATCCATTCAGAATACCGGACGAGAGCACATTTCACACTTATCGTTTCTAAAGTTTCTCCCTACAGCAAACAATATCATCACCGGACATATGTCTAACCATCAAAGACTTTTCTTTCTCTCTTCGGAATTCCTCCTCTTCACTGCTGATAATCTGGGCTTCATCCCATGGGATTCTTTCTCGAAACTGGTGCTGATAAGTACCTCAACCCTGGGACTCATCCCGAAATTGATATCGTCATGGGCCTCGACCCTGAGACTCATCCTCGAAACTGACACTGATTCATTCCTGAAACCGATAACACTGTTGCTGCTTCTGGTTGGCTTGCCTTTGCCGCTTTCTTTTTTTTTCTTCTTTGAAACCTGTGATTACAACACAGAACAAACACAAAAAGGAATGCAAATACGTTATGTGTATGCATGCATGCATGAATGAATTTCCTATTCTGTTAGGTTAGGTCTTCTGCCGATTCTTCAGATGACTATTTGGTCTTCTTTTTTTCAGGCAAAATACAGCTTCAATCTCTTCTGGTATATCTGCATGTGATGCAAGGACTTCATTCTCTTTTCATCCATCTCTGCGAGACCCACTCTGCTTCTGCTAATACCCGCATGGACTGTATCTCAACTTCCACCGGCAGTACCGCTTCCATTGCCTTTTGAACTTCTTCTTTTCTTAAACACTTCGACTGAATGCCATTCGCTTGTCTTTTGTATAGTTCTCCCTTCAAACTTACGTATTGAGAAGCCAACTCCTGAATGATTATCTTATTCTTCTTGAAAGGTAGAGACTCAAGCAAGTAAGTGAAATGAACGTCTTTATTATATTAAGAAAAAAGGTTTTAATAAGTAGACAAAATCAATGTCTCTATTAGAAAATGCGGGATTGTAATCAAATAAACTAGGACGAACAGTCTCATCATCTGCAGCATTGCCTTCTTTTCGGCCTATGGTTCCTCACTGTTGTCATCCCCCATCCCCATGAAAGAAACTGGGTGGTCGAGAGTTTGGAGGACAAAGCTTTCGGGCAGGCCGGAGTTAATCATATAGGTGGGTGGTGGAACGGAGTGGAGTGGTAGTTTGGTATAGGGTTTATGCGTGTTGGGTTGTTTCTTTTTCTAGGTCGGGTATTTTGTGGGAATCTATGAGGTCCTGGATTTCATGCCTGAGGCGGGTGCAGTTGTCGGTATCATGGCCATGTTGCTGGTGGAAGTAACAATAAAGGTTCACGTTTAGGTGTGGCGGTGGAGGGTGTGGAAGTGGTTTGCCTTCTAAGGGTTTTAAGAGTCCTTGTCCCTTCAACTTTTCAAACACCTTTGACAAAGGCTTTCCCAGGTTAGAGAAATGCCGGTTCCTGATGGCAGCAACCTCGGCAGTAGCGGGCTTGGTCTCAGAATGCCCCCCAAAATTCCTTCTATTCTGGCCATAAAACTTTCTATTTTCCGCTTCTTCTTCTTCGATGTCCATGACAGTCTCCCTCAGCTGTCGGAAATCTGCAATCATGGAGGTCATCCTCCTTAACTTGCCATAGATTGAGGGCTTAGTGCCCTTGATGATCATCTTTATCTGGTCCTTCTCTGAGGGCCGAGTCTGTATCTTTAAAAGCTGGCTTCTCCAGCGATCCACATAGTCTTTGAAGCTCTCCTCCGGCTTCTGCTTGGTGTTCTCCAAATCACGGAGCGACAAGTCAATCTCCAAGTCTGTAACACATTGTTTCAGAAAGGCGTCTGCCAGTTCCCTCCAATCTTCTTTAACCTTTCTACTTTGAGAAAATCAGATTGCACTTCATTACTCCTAACATTTGCTTGAAACTAGCTTGTTTGCAATCTTTGTGAAGTTGTTGCAATCTTGTGAATTGTGAGGAAAACAAGTGTTTTTGAGTGTTGTGGTGAGGCATTTGAGTGAATGAGTGTTGAAACAAAATGAAATGATTATGGATTGATGAGGTCGTGAGACTCTTGAAGTTTACTTATGCTTGTGTTTAACTTTGTGAGACAAGTCTGGTTGCTTTGTTACACATATTGCCGTGAGTAAGATGCTTGATGTGCTTATGTTGAAGCATGAATTAACAAGTGTGCTTGCTGATTTGCGTGAGCTATCATTAGCTTGACATTGGATTTGTGTTGAAATCATTAGCATGACATTGAAAATTGAAGCACTCATGAGCTTGACATGGAAACTTGAGTAGCCATCATTGCATTTGAGAGGTGCTTGAAGGGGCAAGCTGCTGCATCACCAAGTTAATTGGAAAAATTGTTTAGTTGGTTTGTAACTTACCATTGCCGAATTGACATGCTTACTTGACCTACTTGTAAGCTACTTACGTAAGCAGCTGAGTCACCTACTTGTTTTGAAAAAAAAAAAGAAAGAAAGAAAGAGAATTGGTCTCATTGTGCTTAGCTTGATTAGACCATTTGCAAGTTGATTGGATTGCTTTACATGGGTTACATTGATATTTGATTTGGTTTGTATTGGTTTGAGATTGAAAGACTATATTTGTGTTATAGCCGAATTGAAATCCTTTGTGCTTCATTGTGTTTCATTGGAGTGTAAACACTTGTGAGTGTGTGTGAGAAGAAAAGAAAGGTGAGCTCAAACACTATAGCGAGTGACCACAAGATTGCTTCAGTGACACGTTGATTGCTTGCTTGCTTATTTATTGCATTTAGCTAACTCGTCATTCTTTCTTATTCTGAGCACTCTAGCTATAAGTTTCTTTTGATTGAGTCTCCGTGATTACTTATCTTATTTGCTTTATTCCACCTGCTCTATATAATATTGTGTTTCTGCTAGCTTGTGGACTACATCTTAGTTGACCATTCTGGGAATTGAGTTGATTTGTAATTGAATTGAGGAAGAACTCAATAGTGGTAAAAGGCAGTGAGTGTGAGCACAATATCGGGTAAAAGCCAATATAGTGCAAACACGAGTGGATTGAGATATAATTGAGTGTAAACACGTGAGATTGTGAGCTTGAGAGGATTTTACATATCGTATTACTTTCTTGTTATTACTGATTTGTTTGTTGAGCTTTGAAATGGCAGGTGTTAGTTTAACCATCGATGAGAAGCTTGCAGCTATGGATAGAAAGTTTACAGATATGATGGAGAATATGAATGCTGCATTGGAAAGGTTGTCCAAGAGTGTAGAGAGTATTCAGTCGGGCAGTGTACCCAGAGCACCACCACCTCAGAATGTACCACCACCTCATAATGTACTACCACCTCATAATGTACCACCACCTCATAATGTACTACCACCTCATAATGTACCACCACCTCATAATGTGCCACCACGTCGAGTACCACCGCAACATATACCATCAGATGAAGAAGAAGCCGAGAATGACTTTGATGATTTTGATGATGTTGAGGAGAGGTTTCAGCCTAGACAAGATATGAGGCATGGTAGGGGGTTTGGTAGAGGGGTGTGTGATAGGAGGTTTGATGGGAGACATAATATGAGGGATATACGATTTGATGATAGAGGTGCATTTGATGATAGGCGAGGGGATTATGATCGAAGGGGTTATGGTAGACGAGGGGACTTAGATGGAGATCTAGGTAGCATTAAAATCAAGATACCAACCTTTCAGGGGAAGAATGATCCCGAGGCTTATTTGGAATGTGAGAAGAAGATTGAGCTGATGTTCAATTACCATCACTACTCAGATGTGAAGAAAATCAATCTGGCAGCTATTGAGTTTACTGATTATGCCATGATATGGTGGGATCAGCTTGTTCCTACTCGGAGGAGAAGAAGAAACTATGAGAGACCAGTTCAGACTTGGGAAGAACTCAGAGGTCTTATGAGGAAGAGGTTCATTCCGAGCCATTACTACCGTGAGTTGTATCAGACGCTACTACAACATCTGTTTCAGGGTACCAAGAGTGTTGATGATTACTACACAGAGATGGAAGTTGCCATGATCAGGGCGAATGTAGTTGAGGATGCAGAGGCTACTATGGCACGATTTCTTGGAGGCTTAAATAGGGATATTTCCAACATGGTGGAGTTACATCATTATGTTGATTTGGAGGACATGCTTCACATGGCTATCAAGGTAGAGAGGCAACTCAAGAAGAAGGCCACATCCAGATTTGGTACTCAGACTACTTCTACTTGGAAGGGGAAATGGGTTCCGAATGAGAAGTGAGATGGAGGCTTTAACAAGCCTAGAGGTGATTTCAGTGGAGGTTTTAACAAGCCTAGAGCCGAACCTAGTGGTAAGGGTAAAGAGGCTGCAGAATCGAGTAAACCTAGACCTAAACCTGAGGGTACAGCTACGAGAACTAAGGATGTCAAGTGTTTCAAGTGTTTGGGCATGGGACACTATGCTTCACAATGTCCCAATAGGCGCACCTTAGTGATTGACAAGAGCGGAGATGTGTACTCTACAGATGATGAGGTTGAGGATGAGATGCCAGAGTTAGAAGATGCTAGTGACCACGAGGGAGCTGCATACCCTTTAGATAACTTATCCGTAGTTTTTAAGTTTGTGCTGTTGACAGCACAAGTTGTGAGGATGAGAGTGATCAGCAGAGGGAGAACATATTCCACATCAGATGCCGTGTGAATGGTAAGGGTTGTAGTATGATTATAGATGGAGGCAGTTGTACCAATGTGGCTAGCACGGCTTTGATTGAGAGATTGGGGTTGAGTTGCTTGAAGCACCCCAAGCCTTACAAGTTGCAGTGGTTAAATGATTGTGGTGAAGTGAAGCTAACGAAGCAGGTATTATTGAGCTTTACCATTGGCCCTTACACAGATGATGTTCTATGTGATGTGATTCCGATGCATGCGGGTCATATACTTTTGGGGAGGCCGTGGCAGTTTGATAAAAAGGTGATTCATGATATGATAAGAACCCAAGCCCTAACTCTGCACCCAAAAGCTAGCTCAGAGGGGAGAGGGTTGGCCCTGGCCTTATAAACCAGCCCAGGAGCCCAGGAGGCACCCCGCAACCGATGTGGGACGCATCATCCCCACCCCCTTGAGACCCGACTGCCTCAGTCGGCATTTTGCCGAACCCCAAGAGACACCGGCCATTCACACGGAGTGGTGGCTCTGATACCAACTGATAAGAACCCAAGCCCTAACTCTGCCCCAAAAGCTAGCTCAGGGGGAGAGGGTTGGCCCTGGCCTTATAAACCAGCCCAGGAGACACCCCGCAACCGATGTGGGACGCACCAGATTAGCGTTTAGAACATAATCCTGGGAGAAAATGTCTTTAAACGGCTCCAATTTTCAGATTGGGAATAAAACCTCAGGATAGTCCTGGGAACTGAGAAGTTATTCTATTTGATAGAGAAACATCTCGGGCCTGAGCCCGAAGTTGAGCAAATAGTGGAGCATGAGTTTTGGAAGTCTCATGGTGATGATAACTTTAGTGCTCAATCCGTTATGCTTACCGCAATGACTCTTTAATTCCGTCGTCAGAATTAAGGATTAGATCCTTATCCCATGATGTTGAAATTAAAGGATATTTATAGATCTATTCTTAGATCTTAGAAGTACAAATTGAAAAAGAAGCTCTTTCGCTCGCGTATGTCAGGATACATCTGTCGAGCACTAGGTGTCATAGATGATTACTGACATCGATCAGCTAGGTTAGTTGGGCATTACCTACGTGGCCGAGACTACCAAAGATTTGATCTTATAGTTTCTACCCGAAAGCTAGGGCATGTTCATAATGAACCAAGAGTAAACTCTTGGAAAGTTGATGGCTATGCTCAAAGAGGTAGAGCCAGAGCTTCTAAAATGGGCAAAGGCAAAATCATTAGAGTCTTCTGGGAAGACAAATGACATATCCCAAGATGTTGCCTAAACTGTGGCAAATGGGGTCACTCGATGCGTGACTGCAGTATGGACAAGGCGTCTCATGAAGGAAATGAAGGCGTGATAAGGCTCCGGCTTCAATTATGTTGTCATAAACATGTTCACTATTAGTTTGAAAATGGATTTTTGATACTAGATGTAGTACACAAATATGTACTGATGTGCAGAATCTGCTGATGAGCAGGAACTGACTTCAGATCAGATCCACCTGCGAGTCGAAACGGGACGAGAGTCGCTGTTTTAACCGTAGAAACCTAAGTTTTGGAACTGCCCTTGGGGCATGTACTTAAATTAGGAAACTGTTATAATGTACCTAGTTTGACTAGAAACATTATCTCTATATCTAAGTTTGACCCGTTGCGGGTATACCTTTATATTCTAGAACACTAAGTGTTTTATTTTATAAAGATGATATTGAGATAAACATATTAGATGTGAATAACATAATTTATATTTTTTTTATATAAATGAATCTCAAACGTATAACATGACAAACGAATAGCTCAAACTGAATAAATCAGTTGAGACTTATAAGTGGCATTGTTGTCTGGGAAACATTAACAAGACTCGTATATCCACACTTTCGAAGAGTGGGTACTAGGACGGATTTGATTCTATTCAAATAATGTATACGAATCTAGTTTATTAGGCACTAAAACACCTTTACTTAGTAAAAGTACAAGTGCCACCGATCTGTTAGCCCTCGTTCATAGTGAAGTAAGTGGGCCCATGTCTAGCTAGGCTAGAGTGGATATGAACACTTTGTAACCTTTACGGATGTGGCATCGTGTTATGGTTATGTGTTTCTTTTGAAACGTAAATCAGGAAACTTTTGATAAATTCAAAGAGTTTCGACACGAAGTATAAAAACAGACCGGCAAGAGTATTAAAACATCACGATTGGACCATGATGAAAATACTTAATCAATAAGTTTCTCAATTACTTGAAAGAGTATAGTATTCTTTCAATATGGACTCTTCACGGAACACCTCAATTTGACGGTGTGTGTCCGAACAGAGAAACCGAACTTCATTGGACATGGTAAAGTTAATGATGAGTCGCTGATCTACCATTTCCTTCTAGGGATACGCATTAATTAGTGCAAAACTTATTTTGAATAAGGTTCATGAAAATCTGTTAGACAGACTTCATATTAGATATGAACAGGAAAGAAACCGGGTTTTCTCATTCCTGAAGATTTAAGAATGTTGGGCATATGTTTGGATAATACCAAACTAAAACCCAAATCGGATAAGTGCCTAATTTGTAGGTTATCCTAGGGTAACCAAAGTATAGTACTTATACAACTCACAAGAGAACAATTAATTATTGCCCTCCATGTGGTTTTCCTAAAGGAATACCTATATGTAGTGGTAAGTGGGAGGAAAGTAAAACTCGATGAAAATCGGAGTAATACTGTTCCAGGCACCGATTCCTTATCGGAACACAAACAGTTCATCAGGGATGAAAACTGTACCATAATCTTTGAATACACTAGAACCACGTAAGTCGGAGAGAGTTAGAAAACAACCTGGGAGGTATGGGTTTCTGATCTCACCTCATGAAGAGGTCAATCTTATGAGGAGGAAAACCGACTACGTATGAGGAAGTGATACAAGGTATCGACTCCTTTTATGGCAAAGTGCCATGAAGTCCGAAATGGATTCCATGTATACCAACCAAGTTTGGACACTGGTTGTTGTACCGGAAGGCATTGTGCCTATTGGTACCATATGTGTCTTCAAGGAAGACATACATGGATGGCAAATATAAAAGTGTAACAGCTAGGTTGTACAGAAAAGGTATCGTCATCAACATAATGTCGATTACGACGAAAAACTTTTAACCGTTGCCATGATTAAATCCATTTGGATAATACTTGCTAATGCTGCATGTTTCATTTATGAAATATGGCAGCTGAACGTCAAAACGTTTTCCTTAACGAAAACCTTTTGGAGGATGTTTACAACATCCTGACGGTTTTGTCGTACCAAAACATGCAAACAAGGTTTGAAAGTTAATTCAATCCATCTATGGATTGAAGCAAGCAGCGTTCTTGGTCTTGGAACTATCGTTTGATGTAATCATAATGGTATATGATTTTATTCAAAACAAGATGATTCTTGTGTATATAAGAAGGTTAGTGGGAGCGCACTGACAATGATTGTCCTATATAATGATGACATGTCATTTCTTGGAAATGACATTCCCATAATACAATCGGTGAAAGCTTGGCTTTCAAGAAAATTCTCCATAGAATACTGGGAGAGACAAACTTATTCTAGGAATAAGGATCTACTGGGATAGATCTAAAATTGTTGGCACCTCCCAGAACTTGTACATTGAAAATATGTAGCGACTTGGTACCTGTTGACACTCTCATATGCTTTAAGCATATGGAGTCACAATCAAGGCAATCCAAGTGATAGTCACTGGATTGATGTTAAGAACATCCTTAAGTATCTTAGACGAACTAAGGATGCTTTCTTATACATGGAGAATGAGAACATGAAGTGACTAGGTTCACCGTTGCAAGTTTCCAAACCGACAAAAACGACTATTAGTCGTAATAAGGGTACTATATAGTTTGAATAATAGAACAGTGAGCTGGAAATATTCCAAGCAAGATACTGTTGCCGAATAAACAACAAAACCGAAATATTGCTGCAGCTGAGGCAGCAAAAGAAGCAAATTTGGATATGTGAAATCCTAATAGATTAGGAGTAGTTCTGTTAGCAGCTGAGCTAGGCTACAACCAGGCTAAAGAATTAACAGTCTCATCAACGATCCAAATAGTACTTCAATTATTCATCTGATTCGTCGGATCATACATCGTGGCGATATGATGATCGAATAAATCGCATCAGATGATAACATACAAATCCGCTGACAAAAGCTTTTTCTCAGTAGAATTTTGAGCGACCCGTACATAGTTCAAGTGTATGACACTTGAGTGATTGGCTATAGGCCAAGTGGGAGATTGTTGGACAATTATGACCCATAACATCACTATTTGTACAGAACATGGTGTTGTTGTACAAATTAACTATGTGACAAAGGAAATTGCTCTTTTATCATTTGTAATTGGATTACCGGGATATATAAATGATAAAAGTCCATATGATTAGTTCCAGATTAATAAGATATGAGACAGTATTAATCCACTAAGGTTAATCATTAAAATATCCATAGTCGTAGTATTATCGAGATTGGACATCGATAATGCGGAATAGACTAGTATTGCACTTGTGCGCGTTGTGGGAGCATAACGGCATAGTTCTCATATATTTAAGTATTGGATACTTATGCAAGTGTGATAGGAGGTTGTGTTTTTGATGGTACGGAAACAGCTTCGCTCTGGATAGAGACCCATCGAAATCCCATTGGTAGTATGTACGGTGTCTATGGGAGTCCGAATCAGGGTAGGTGTATTTGGTCTTAACCTGAGATTTGCATCGCTAATACTTGTAACAATCAATATATTTGGTTTTGGTCGTCCGGGGCTTTAACAGGTTCTGTGTACGCCTCTTTGGGTATATTGAGAATCGTAGTGTATTGGGTGTGATGTCAAGATGGAAGTATCACTTCATATAGGAGATGATGATCATGTAGGATACGGAAATAGTACTCTTATGTACTGCAGTCATCGGGAAAATATGACTAGGTCATGTTTATCCGATTATAGAGACTAGTTACCATAGATCCGATATAGCTTCGTACGGGGCAGACACATTTCCAGCCCATGCCTAAATGTGACATTCGATACTGGATCGGTATACGCAATACTACTTATACTACGCCTGATATAGATTATATATTTCTTAAAGAATATTTCCGGGAGAATTGGGTATGCACAGTGCTTTGCTAGAAGCCAACCATGTCTTGTAAATCGGTAATAACATGGTACCGGGTATGCACGTGTTCGGATAATCCGACGACCGGATTTACTGCCAACATATCCAGAGATCTCATGGGTCGCTTCCCGAAGATTCACCGATGACGTATGACTCAAACATAATTAATCTGAGATTAATTATAGGAGAGATAAAATTAATCTAGGATTAATTACGGAGAATTTTATCTGGGATAAAATTCAATTTATAGAGAGAGAACGATTAATTTGGAATTAATCGATAAAATAATATATCCGATATATTAAATGAAATTGGATTTCGACGCGAAATTAAAATTAGATTTTAATTCGGGCGAACGAATTAATTTAGAAATAATTCGCGAGCGACTTTAATAGTAATTTTGCTAGGCATAATTATTTAATTAATTTGATTTAATTAAGTCGCAACGGAAAATTCGTTAATTTGGAATTAGCGAACCCGAGTCCGAAATGTCTTTGCGGGCCCACTCGGATTTTGAATTAAAGTGGGGCCCACAAGTCACATCACAAGTCGCATAATTAGTCACCTTTTGTGATAGAAATCACATCAACTTGGAGTGATGTGACAAAAGTCACTTTTGGTGATAGAGGTGGTTGAGAGCATTAATTGTAATTTTGGCTCTCAACACTTTTTGGTTTTTGGTTTTGAATAAACCATTTACAAATTTTGTATTTGACTTTGCAATTGTTTTAGAAACAAATTGAAGGCAAAACAAAACACCATCTCTCTTTCTTCTCTATGGCCGAATTTGGCCTTCTCTTTCTCTCCAAAATGGCGTGAACTCAAGGGTTCACACTTGATGATTTTGAATCAAAATCTTGGATGCTAGCACATTAAAGGAGTCATTCAAAGGTGTTAGGGACACTAATCCATGATTTTGGAATTCAAGGACAAGCTTGGAAGCTCAACATACATCAAAGAGATGAGCTTGAAGAAACTTCAATGGAGGCAAAATTTTGTTGTCTACACATCCTTAGCCGATCAAAGTGAGTAATTTCCGCTACTTTACTTTGTTTATTCACAAATGTTTTATGCTTAATTGAACTTGGATTGACCTAGAAAACCCAACACAGAGATCTGCTAACGTGCACCGTGCCACATTTCATCATCCTATGGTGCCGAAAATCGCCATCGCCACGTGTTTCCACGTGTCATCCATGTGTCTGCCACATCAGCGTCCACATCAGCAACATGCCAAGTCAATGCGCCATGTCAGCACAATCATTCAGCTCCCAGCCAACTCTGCCACATGTCACCTTATCACCTTATCCACTGTCACGTGTCGAGCTCTCCATGTTCCACGTCGCTAATCACGCGCGTCGTGACATGAGCTGCACGTCGTGACGCGAGCTACATGTCGCGACGTATCACCACCACCGAGGCCTATAAATTCAGCTCATTTTTCTGATTTCAGATGGACCTTCTTCTCTGAATTCTCTGATGTAAATATGGAGATTTATATCTAGTTTATTTTAATTTCAGTTTTGTAATTAATTTTAATTACTTTCTGTAATAATAATTTACTTTCTTTACTTTTTCAGTTTTTTACTATTCAACATGAGGAGGTAACTTCCCCCTGCTATGGTGAAAGGTAAAACTTTTATTACTGCTATTTAGATTAATCTCCCTTAATTATAATATATTCACTATTTAAAACTTGACTTAACAATGATATCGCTATATTGGTCAGTTGGTAATAAATTATAAACTTGTTTTAACCTGACTAAGCATGGATACCGCCTGGTTGGTCGGTTGGTAATTACCGCCTATATGGCTAGTTTATGGACAAATTGTGATACCGCATTTATGGTCGGTTGGAGTTAATCTGACATAATCAGGATACCGCCTATATGGCTGGTTGGTAATATAACACAAGTTAATATATTATATTAAGGGAGATATCTAAAATAATAGTGATAAAAGTGGATCTTTTTACTCTAGCATTTTCTTTTATTGTAATTTTCTTTATTTACTTTCCAAAATTTTATTTTCAACATTTTACTTTATGTCTTTTATTTTTAAGTTGTTACTAGCCCTAGTTATGTGTCGTAACTAAGTTAGATATCTGGGGTTGTGATGAATTCCAATATCACCAGTTTATAAGAGGTTATTTTATAGTTTGGGTAATTTAAAGGTTTATTTATTAAGTCTTAAGCTTAATGCGTCTTGTTAACTGGCCATTAATAAGATTGATCTGGTAAATCTAAAATAAACTTGACAAATGAATTTTAGGTTTCAGCCTTAGATTTAATAGCCCAAGATCTTCCTTGAGGATAGATAACCCTTTAATAGATTCCCTTACAGGATAGATATATACCTGTCGGGCGGGGGTAGCCATAATTGGAACTTAATCTTAATGAATCCAGGTAATTTGGTTGACATAGACATATGGTTCAATTGGGGTTATATTGGGTATTTGCATCTGACCATCGACAGAGGCTTTTGCATAATTTCGTGTTCCAGGTTAGTAAACCGATATATTACACAAACATGAAATAACCACTTCATCTTTAAAAAGATATTGGAAGACATCACAACCCTGGATAGTTTTATAAATTTGAATTTTCCTCAACCTACTTTCAAGTAATTTTATTTAATTATTTTTAAGTTTAAAGTCATGACCTAGTCAATCAATTAATCTGTTAGATACTAGTAATCATTTGGCCTCATAAAAATTAATAGCTTAGGTTTTAAGTCCTCGTGGGATCGATACTTTTTATACTACTTGAACGATACGTGTGCTTGCGTATTACGCGTGTGATTACACCAGTCAAGTTTTAGGCACCGTTGCCGGGGATTTATTTATCTTTCACTATTAGTTTTGAGGTTAGATACCTTTACTTGTATCTAATTTTCTTTTTACTCATTATTCTATTTTCTTGTGTTTCAGGTTCTCAGACGCTACATGAGATGAACCAGAAGCTTTGAACTCCGACCGCTTAACCCAAAAATTGATAGAACCATCAGACAATTGAGAAGGGAAATGCGAGAAGGCCAAGAAGCTTTAGTCAACATGGAACCTGAACCTTTGGAAGTTTCACCACCAATACCCATTTGAGACAGAACCATTCCGGTGGTCGACAACTTCATTTTCTGTATTGTACTTCCTCCTTTACCAGAAAATGCGTGTGACATCAAAACATGCATTCAGATGATTCACCAGTCAGTGCAGTTTGGGGGGAATGCAACTGAAGATCCTAATACCCACATCAGCAACTTCCTGGAAGTTTGCGGCACTTTCACTTACAACCGAGAAGCTGAAGAAGCAATAAGACTGCGGGTGTTTCCACACTCCTTGAAAGACAGAGCTAAAGCTTGGCTACATTCACTACCAGCAGGTTCCATCACAACTTGGAACACTTTAGCCACAAAATTTCTTGCAAAGTACTTCACCAGCCAAGCGCCCGAACTGGAAAGCTGAGGAATGACATCACATCCTTTGTGCAACAAAACTCAGAAGCTCTCTACAAAGCTTGGGAAATGTACAAAGATTTGCTCCGGAAATGTCCTCACCATGAGATTCCAAAATAGCTTCATGTCCAAACCTTCTATAATGGACTTTATGGATTGATGAGAACCACAATTGATGCTGCTACTGGAGGAGCTTTGATGGCAAAAGGAGAAGATCAAGCCTGGGACCTAATCGAAGAAATGACCAACAACAATTCTTTTGGCCAACAGAAAGGAGCATGATCCAAAGAATTGCAGGAATTTATGAAGTTGGAGCCAATACAGCAGTCAACGCCAAGCTGGATCAGATATGCAAATTCATGGAGACTCTTACCACTGGATCCACAAGTTCACCAGATGGAGGAGCACCAGAACCAAAACAACTTGAAGAAACGATGAATTTTGTCAACAATTTCAACAGACAGAGGAACAATCCATATTCCAACATCTACAACCCAAGGTGGAGGAATCATCCAAATTTCTCATGGAGCAACAATTCAGGGCAAAAGAATTATCCACCACCTGGATTCCAACAGCAACAGAACAAGGGACAGGAGCATGCGAATGAACCAGGAATAACATATGTGCTGGCTCAGTTAAAAAGTACGATGCTATGTTTCAGAGCCAATCTGCTTCCATCAAAGCATTGGAGAATCAAATTGGACAACTGGCTAATGCTCAGAGTTACAGACCGCCAGGAAATCTTCCCAGTAACATAAAACCAAATCCAAATAACCAAGGGAAGGAGCAATGTCAAGCGATTACCTTGAAAAGCGGTACTGAAATCAACAAAGATGTTGGAATCAAGGCAACAAATTAAGAAATTCCAAAAGATGCAGTACCACAGATGGAGGAAAAAGAAGCAAAGGAAAAAGATCAAATCACTCCACCTCCACCTTTTCCTTAGCGTCTTCAGAAAAACAAACTGGGTAAGAAGTTTGCTCGATTCCTGGAGGTGTTCAAAAAGCTGTATATCAACATTCCATTCGCAGAAGTCTTGGAAGAAATGCCCAGCTATGTCAAATTCATGAAAGATATTCTTTCACAAAAATGAAGATTGGGAGATTACGAGACAATAGCATTGATGGAAGAGTACAGTGCCATTATTCAGAGGAAACTTCCGCCGAAGTTGAAAAATCCTGGCAGTTTCACTCTCCCTTGCACCATTGGAGAACATTATATCGGTAAGGCTTTATGTGACTTAGGTGCAAGTGTTAATTTGATGCTTTTTTCTATTTACAGGAAACTGCAAATTGGAGAAGCAATGCCCACCTCAATAATACCCGCCTAGTCACCCGTACTTCTCCACAGTCATTCAACCACTGCAACTTGTAAGGCTTGGGATGCTCAAGTAATCTAATCCCAACCTCTCAACTAAAGACGTACTTGAGACATTAGTACAACTGCCCCCGTCAATGATCATACTACACCCCTTGCCATTCACACGACATCTAGTATGGAATATGTTCTCCCACTGCAGATCACTCTCATCCTCACCAATCTGTTCACTCAAAGCACGCTTCACAACTAAGGACAAGTTATCCAACGGGTATGCACCTCCCTCTCTGTCACTAGTATCCTCTATCGCAGGCTCATCATCCCCAACCTCAACCTCACTGTCAGTAGAATGTACCTCACCACTCTTCTTATCTATCACTAAGGTGTGCTTGTTGGGGCACTGCGAAGCATAATGTCCCATCCCCAAACACTTGAAGCACTTGACGTCCTTAGTCTTGGGTGTTGTACCCCTCAGGTTTCGGTCTAGCCTTACTTGGTTCCGTAGCCTCTTTACCCTTGGCACTTGGTTCGGCCCCTGGTTTATTAAAGCCTCCATCCCATCGATCATTAGAAACCCATTTCCCCTTCCATGCAGGAGTATTCTGAGTACCAAATCTGGATGTAGTCTTCTTCTTGAGTTGCCTCCCTTGATAGCCATGTGAAGCATATCCTCCAAATCAACATAATGATGCAACTCTACCATGTTGGCAATCTCTCTATTCAAGCCCCCTAGAAACCGTGCCATAGTAGCCTCTGCATCCTCCACTACATTTGCCCTGATCATGACAACCTCCATCTCAGTATAGTAATCCTCTACACTCATGGCCCCTTGATACAGATGATGTAGTTTCTGATACAACTCTCGGTAGTAATGTTTAGGTATGAATCGTTTCCTCATGAGACCTCGAAGTTCTTCACATGTCTGAACTGGCCTCTCATACTTCCTCATTCTGTTAGTGACAATCTGATCCCACTAAATCATCGCATAATCAGTGAATTCCATGGTTGCCAGATTGATCTTATTCTCTTCAGAGTAATTATGACAGTTGAAAATCAACTCAAATTTCTTCTCACATTCCAAATACACTTCAGGATTATTCTTACCCCGGAAGTTTGGTATTCTGATCTTGATGCTACTCAAATCACCATCAATATCACCATGTCTACCATAACCCTTCTTTTCATAATCTTCACGTATGTCATCAAATACTCTCTGCTTATCAAACCTCATATCTCTTCTATCATGCCTCCGCTCTTGCCTGTGATTCATGGGCCTATACATCTCTTCCTCCTCAACAGAGTCTTCTAAATCATCAAACCCATCAGGATCATTCTCAGCCTCCTCTTCCACTACTGGTACTTGATTTTGATGTTCGGAATCGTGTTAGTTCTTTACGTAAGGTGACTCCATCTTATGACAATAAATGGCTTCACCTTTCGTGGCACTTGCCCGATGACATCTTTAGTTGATCTCTTGTAGCCGTTTGGCTTTCTTCTAGGAGGGCATGTCCTCTCTAGATCCTGGGGGATGCCCCTTTGCTCTTGTATAGTTTTCTTTTGGTTATAATACTTACCTTATCCAAAAAAAAAAAAATAAACAACAAGAAACCAATAAAGGGAAAAATATGTAATGCGAGTAAGAATTAGCAAATACGTAGACTCAATTCAAAGAAAACCTAGAGCTAGAATGTTTGGAGTAAGGAAATCACAAACTATGACAATAGACAAACAAGCATGTAAACAATCCCGGATGTATGCAAATTGGGATGAAAATTTGGTGCCTCAATAGAAATTTTGTTGAATTACCCTTCTCAGACACCCAATTGATGATATGGAACCAACCAATCTCAACCAAATTTTTTTGAACTTTTTACTTTTTTTTTTTTACTTTTCAGGTTACTTGAGCTCTTAAAAAAAATTAAGTGTTGACCGGTTTGGGTCCGGTATGGGACCGGTATGGTTGCTTCCCGATTCCAGTAGCTATGTTTTACTCAACGGGTTCGCTGGTATGTAGACCGATATGTAAGCCAGCATGAACTAGCCCGGTTCCAGTAGCTATGTTTTCGAACAAGTTGACCGGTATGTAGTCCTGACGCGGAACTCACTTGGAGGATTAGGCCAAGCAAACCCCTCATAGCGGACAGAACCCCAAGAACCGCGAATTTGATTTTGTAGGAACAAAACCCTTCCAAGGCCACAACGAAGACCCACAAAGAACTTGTCTTTGAGAACCCTTAAGATGTTTCCTTGAATTGTTCTGCTAGCACGGAGACGCCACTAAGGTTGCCACGCCTTAGATAAGTCGATTGCATGAAATAAGGGGAATCCCTCCCTTAAGCAATTTTTGGACAAAGCCAAGCTCTCAATGGAGATGAATTTCGAAATTTGGTGATTAGCTTCTCATTAAGATGAAATGAGTTTAAATAGTACAATGAAATAAACCCTAATGGGTGCAAAATGACCAAAACACCCTAAGTTGCTAACTAATGGCTATTAAATGGCCATGCCCTTAATAGACATTTAATAACAAACACAAAGTCAAAAGAAACAAAGACTTAATCAATAACAAACAAAGACTTAATAAATAACTTTGCCAAAAAAGTCTAAAGTAAAAACACAAAATCATAAAAGTCAACAAATGTGGAAAACTTTTCCAAATTTGTCTAAAGTTGTTTCCTTGCACCAAAAGTCCTCCAAATTCGTGGATTCCATGTATAAAGGCATAATGATGTGTCATAAAGTCCAATAAGTCTTGTCTTGGCCGAATATTTAGTGTCGGGCTTGAATCAGCTTGATCCGTTAAAAATATACTCGGCTTCAAGATTGCTGGTGCGTTACTCTGGTATGACTTGGGTCAAGTGAAATAGCTTTGGACCCACTCCATTGAAGCCCTCATGTGACGCCAATATGTCCCGGAGTTGTCTGTCACACTCGACCATGGCATTCTGCGCTAGCCCAGCCATTGCGTCTCTGATCTTCTTAGCTCTTTGGCGTGTGATTGGGCCTGTTGGCAATTGCAAAGGATCTAATGTTCCTTGAGTTGTTGGATTCATGTCAAGTCCGGTATGGGACTGGTATGAAACTACCCCGGTTCCAGTAGCTATGTAATACTCAGTTAGACCGGTATGAAGGCCAATATGAATGCCGGTATGAAACTTTCCGGTTCCAGAAGCTGTGTCTAGTGTATTTTTACACTGGTATGCCGGTCACAGGCAATTCAAAAAAGGCAAAAACACTTAAGAAACAAAAAACCAAGAATCAAGATGAACAAGTATCTTGATAACCAAAAAACACAATAAAGACTAAACGAAAAACACAAAGTAAAGATAGAAAAATCAGACCTTGGAACCCTAAGCTCTGATACCAAATGACGCGGAACTCACTTGGATGTTTAAGGCCAAGCAAACCCCTCGCAACGGATAAAACCCCAAGCACCGCGAATTTGATTTTGTAGGAATAAAACCCTTCCAAGGCCATAAAGAATACCCACAAAGAACTTGTCTTTGAGAACCCTTAAGATGATTCCTTGCAGTGTTCTACTAGCACGGAGACGCCACCAAGGTTGCCACGCCTTAGATAAGTCAAAGCTGAAACAAAGGGGAATCCCTCCCTTAAGCTTGAAATTCGGCCATAGCCATTTTTCTTTGAAGAAATTCGAAATTTGTAAGTTATTATTGAAGAAGACAAAGTTTACGATATATAGGATAAAACAAATTTACTAAAATGCCATTCAAAAGGTAAAAATATCAAAAGGCCCTAAAACAACCCAATGGCTAAAGCTAAAGCCGTAGGTAGTCATTTACTAAATATTACAAATATCCCCACCAAGATCTTTATGCAAGTGGAAAAAGATCAAAAATAAAAAGTCAACAAAAGACATAACTTTTATAATAATGCCCATTAGGTCCTTTTTGCTAACTATTTGGTTCTAATCAAATCTAACTAAATGTCTTAGCTAACTTAGTTACAAATGACCTAACTAAGTCAACAAATCAATGAAAAACCCAAAAAGTCAACAAAAGAGGTAACTTTTCCTAAAATGACAAAATCATCCCTTTTGCACAAATTCTCCAAATTTCGCGGGCTTCATGTTATAATACCCAAATGATGTGTCTCAAACCCATTAAGCTTTGTGTAAATCGAATATTTGGTGTTGGGCTTGATTCAGCTTCATTCATAAAAAATGTGCTTGATTTCTAAATTACTAGCGCGTCCATCGGTATAACTTGCAATGTTCCATTATGTTGAGGTCAAGTCCTTTGATTATGTTGAGGTCATGTCTTTTGATGCTCCATGCATGGCTTGGATCATGTCAGGGGGCATTGGAGCTGAAGGTACTTTTTTTTTTGGATAAGGTAAGTATTATAACCAAAAGAAAACTATACAAGAACAAAACAGACTTTATAAGCTGGAGCCGACCTGCATAAGAGAGAAACTTACAACTCCAACTTTTAGCACGCATAACAATACGATCCACAAGAGAAGCACAGTCAGAGGCCCTAAGTTTAGTAGAGATCAAAGGAACCCCCAAATACCTCACAGGAAGAGTCCCCACCTGGAATCTCAACACATCTCGCAGTTGGTCTTGCATAGAAAGAGAGATGCCAGAAGAGAAGAGATGACTCTTAGCTGGATTCGGAATTAAACCTGATAAACCACTGAACTGCCCAATACAATCCTTGATCAAAGAAACAGAGGATGCATCTGCTTTACAAAAAATCATAAGGTCATCTGCAAAACAGAGATGAGTAAGACGGTCCTTTGAACACCGCCAGTGGAACTGGAAACCCGGATCAGTAGCCATATTACGAAGAAGGCCTGATAAAACTTCCATAGCCAAGACAAAGAGATAAGGAGACATAGGATCACCTTGTCGCAACCCACGACCCCCAGAGAAAAATCCATTCAGCTCACCATTAATAGAAACAGAGAATCTCGTAGTAGTCATACACTCCTGAATCCAACCCACCATCCTCTCAGGAATACCAACAGTCCTCAGAACCTCAACCAAAAAATCCCAACAACAGTGTCATAAGCTTTCATCAAGTCTATCTTAAGAGCACACCTCGGGGAACCGCCATTCCGGTGATAATTCCGAACCAATTCCTGACATAAGAGAATATTGTCGCTAATACGCCCTTCCCTCGACAAAAGCAGATTGATTCTGACTGATCACTGAAGGGAGAATGACCTTAATTCTGTTCGCAATCAGCTTAGCAATGCACTTGTAAATGGTGTTACACAGCAAGAAATGGGCCTATAATCCTTAACCTGGGAAGGGTTAGGAATCTTAGGAATCAGAGCAATGGATGTAGCATTTACCTGCCTCAAAAGACGACCAGAAGAAAAGAATGAATGAATAGCACATAAGACATCATCCCCCACAATATTCCAACACTTCTTAAAGAAACCCGAATTAAACCCATCCGGACCTGGAGCTTTATTGTCTTTCAGCCCGAACAAAACAGCCTTAATCTCCTCATCCTCAACCTCACGAGAAAGAGCCATACTCTGCTCCTCAGTCACATGTCTAGTAATGGCAGAATGGAGGGTCACCCTATCAAAATCCTGCTGACGATGCTGAGGACCAAAAAGGGACTCAAAAAAGGAAACAATCTCATCTCTAACCAAAACATCTTCCTCCACTCGGGTACCATCCTCTTTAGTAATAGAAGTAACCTTACTACGGCCATGAAAACTCTTCATAGCGGTAAAGAAGAACTTAGAATTCTGATCCCCAAGGTTAAGCCACTGAACACGAGATTTCTGTCTATTAAAGCCTTCTTCAGCCCGACTCAAATCACCATAACTCACTGAAAGACAAGCTTCCTCAGCTAACAGAGCAGGGTCACTGGGGAAGTCCTGTAAAGCACATTGAACTCTATCCAACTCCTTCCTGATCTCCAAAACACGACAAGAAATTTTAGAGAAATGCTCAACATTAAATTTCTTCAAAGCTGCTTTAACATTCTTTAGCTTACAACATAACCGGAACATTGGAGTACCATGAACATCAATATCCCAAGCCCTAGCCACAACAGAAAGAAAATCAGGATGATCCACCCAAACTGAAAGAATTTAAAGGGAATTTTCCTTTTAGGGAGCTCTGCAAGCTTAACAACCATAGGAGAGTGATCAGAAATCCGGAAGGAAGAAAGCGGGCAGAAGAACCCGGGAAAATACACTCCCAAGAAGGATTTACCAGAACACGGTCCAACTTGCGCCAAATAGGAGACTGAATCTGCTTATTAAACCAAGTAAACTTACACCCAGAATACTGCAGATCATCCAAGCCAGCTTGACCCAAACAGCAACCCAAGTCATCTTTCCAAGCTGGCCAAGCCACAGATCCACCACTATGCTCAAACGGAGAACGGATAGCATTGAAATCACCTAAAACAAGCCAAGGGGAATCATCAACCATACTACCACAATTAAGCAGGTCAGCCCAAAGATCTCGCCGCTTCTCGTAATCACACTCACCATAAACCACTGAAACTACACAATTCCAAACCCCAGAAATAGGAGTCACACGGCAGTGAATAGCTTGAGCTGAAGACTGAATAATGCTAACAACAACATCATTAGGATTCCAACAAACCCAGATACGACCAAACGGACTAATATCAGAATGGCAAAAAAACTTCCAAGAAGGATTTATCGCACGAGAGACATTCATAAGATTAACCTCCTTAACCTTGGTTTCAACTAAACCACACAACGAGAGCTTCTCCTCACTAAAAAACCTCCTGACTTCAGCATGTTTTAAAGGGTCATTGAGACCTCTAATATTCCAACAACCAAAAATCATTAAAACAGATGAAAAAGGCCAAACCCACAAATCAACGTCGACGACCCCCCCCCAGAAGACTTCCACTTCTGACTCCTTTTCCCACCTGAACCCTTTTTGGATTTGTTACCATAAATCAATTTCTTAGATTCCAGGGAGTCAACAGCCTTAATAGCCAAACTGTTAACCACGGAGTAGGCGAATCATAAACTGCAGACGGCGAGCACTCATTTACCTCAGTATAAGGAAGATCCTCACCAAGTTGTGAGGAGTCAATGGAGTTTTCCCCTTTCAAATTACCATCTATCACCATAGAAGCAGTCTCAGAAGGAATCACAGGCAGAGAATGAGTAACCAAAGTCGGATTCAACCCATTAGAAGAACCCTCACCCAAAACAGGAATTCTCTCAGCAATCAAAGGCACCACATCACTCGAACTAACATGATGGTTCAAAGAAGTACCCTTACCTTTCTTTTTTTAGTTACCGGGATCCAAGCCCCCTCCTGAGCCTTAGCAGAATCAAAAGGAGCATCCTTATTCGTAGATGGAGGATGTGGCTTAGGAATAGCAGGCTGAAAAACTTTTAATCTCCTTACTGGGTGCCTTTCTGGGGCACGAATTCACCGAGTGCCCAAAAACTTCACAAGTGGAACATTTCACAGGAACCCATTCAAACTCAACCCTAATAGGAACCCTAGTGCCATTAGGGTGTTGGAACACAATCTCCTCAATAAGGGGGCTCCGAGCATCAATCTCAACACAAACACGAGCAAAGCTGAGACGTTTCCTGGACTGGGTAATAGTCAACATTGAGAGGTTTCCCAACTGCACTTGCTACACACAGCTAATCCCTTTCGCCGTCCATAAAGAAAAAGGAAGGTCAAACAGTTTGAGCCAGACCGGGACCTTGAACAAATCCTCCTTAGTCAAAGATAAATTAGAATGCCAAAGTTTTAAAACCAACGGCCTATTAGCCATATGCCAAGGGGTTCCATCCAACACCACACCAGCCTCTTGAAGGCTATTGAATCTAAACAAAAAGAAACCATTCTCGGACGTAAGGACTTCTAACAAACCATCCTTCCCCATAACTTGTGTGCAATAGAATTGACAGTTTGGAAGGGTAGAACGTTTTCCCACAAAATAACCAACTAAAGTATTCTGCCAGTACACACTCCCTTCTTCCAAAACTTCTGCTGGAGGGCATACAACAACTTTACCATCAATAATATCAGGTTTGACATAATGTAAAGCTGTGGAAGCAAAAGACGAATCGAGATTGTCAACTCCAATAGCACCATTCAAAGCAGAGGCATAACTCTTAGGGCCCCCAAGACAACTCCCTGCAGCAGCTACAGAAGCTTCAGGCAAAGCAACATGACTCACACCTAAGCCACCATTCTGCCTCACAGTACCATCTTTCATAAAATCAGGATTCAATGAGGCTCTACCAGCAGAAACACTACGGTTCACTTCACTCAATCTACCAGTCACACCATTAGCATCACAAAAAGACTTCCTGCCATGACCAAAACCAACAGTACCAGCATCCATAGCAGCCTTACCATCAGAATTACAACCAACCAGTTCAGAACTAGGAATACTAGCATCAATATTCAAGCCATTCTTAACCTCAATCTCCCCAGAAATTAGGCTGCCATCAGAACCGCCAGAAGTACCATGACCAGCCATACAACCAGAGGATACATCCAATCCAGACTCAATCAAACACCCATTAGCAGCTCCAACACCACAAAGTACAGGAACAGAAACCACAACTCCCTCACCGGCTTCAGAAACAGAGACAGCACTCAACTCAGACTGAGCACCAGGGCCAGACTGAAAATTCAAAACATCAGGGACAACACCTACGACATTACAAGGCACACGAGCACTAGCAGACTCACCACCTAAAGCCAAATCCACACCCAAATCAGCAGCTACAACCATTTTGTCCAAATGAGGGCACTGAACACCAACACCAGAACCAGAACGATCAACACCACAAACAACTACTACGGCATTTCTTGGCTCACAAGCACGGGCATTCTCACCACACGAGACCAATTTCTCCACAATCAAATCAGTGTCTACAACCATTCTGTCCAGAGGAGAAGACAGATCGCCAACACCAGAGCTGGCAACAAACACAGACAGCCGCAGAGGGGACGCCAAAATCAGAGGCAGTGTTTCCTGGAGAACCACCTACAGAATCAGGCTCAACCGTCGGCACAGGGACGTGCAGACCGGAAGCAACCTCCCGGACAGACCTAACAGCCAACCGGCCAGTACCAAGGAGGCGCGGCCCCCACACACGGCACACCTGAAGGAGGCATGGGGGAAGCAGCACAGGCGACGCAAGACGAGCACAAACGGGAAAAGAGACAGCGTGACGGGTGAGAGGGGTAAACAGGAGAGAAGACGAGGGTAAGAGAAAGGGTATACGAAAACGAAACAGGGGAGATCTGAAAGACAGGGAAAGAGGGATGAAAGTTTAGATCTGAAGTTAGATCTGAAAGTTTTAAGAGGGGAGAAGACGAGATTTAAACCGGTAAATTGAAAACAAAACTGGGAAATCAGAATAGTAGATGACTAGAACCGATAATAGAGAAACAAATGATTTAAAAAATCACGGTGATCAATTTGGTAGAAGACCAAAGAGATCCAAGTTCACGACGAAGAAGACGCGAATCGCCCAAAATTGAGAGCATATTCACTGTTCCGCAGCTGAAGGTACTTTGAGCTATGCTAAAGTGTTGAATGGTTCTAACAGAGTCGATATTCATGATCTGGCGTCTATTTCTACTACCTTACATTATATTAAACTGAATGTTATTGATGGACGGGTTAAGGTGTGTCCTCCTTTAGAGGTTTTTGAAGAAGGAAGTGTGATTTGGCGTAGCACATTAGTTGGGTATTTTGTCGAAAAAAAGGCTACCGTTTCAAATTGTTGACTCTATTGCTCACAATATTTAGGGGAGGCTTGGCTTACGGGAGGTTTTGACCTTCGAAAATGGTTTCTTTCTTTTTAGATTTGACAGCTTTCAAGAAGCTTGTGCGGTTTTGGACAAAGCCCCGTGGCATATGGCTAACAGGTCGTTGGTTTTTAAGCTTTGGCAACCGATTTTACCTTTGACAAAGGAAGACATCTTTAAAGTCCTGATATGGGTTCGACTTTTTAATCTTCCTTTTTTTTATAAGATAAGTATATTAACCAAAAACTATACAAAATCAAAGGGGCATACCCCAGACAACTAGAGTGGATGTTATCAGCCAGGTGCCATGAGAGGTGAAGCCATTTATTATCATAAGATGGTATCACCCTCCGTAGTAAACTGGCATGAGTCCGGACAGAAAACAGAATATCATAAAGTATAGCACTGACAAGGCGAGGGGTCACATCATAGATGCGGGCATTCCACTCCCTCCAGATGTAGTAAATAGATGAAGTAATGGACTACTAAGGGACTTAGTTTAGTGGCAAGTGTTGTTGGTAAGCCTTTCAATGTTGACCATATTACCCTTTCCAGGAAATAGCTTAGCTTTGATCGAGTTTGTGTCGAAATTGATGCCCGGAATCCTCTGGTTGAGGATATTGACTTCCAGTGTCCTAATGGTATGTGGTTAAAAGTTAGGGCCGAATTTGAGTGGGTTCCTATGAAATGTACTACATGTGAGGTTTTTGGTCACCGTTGAATTCTTGCCCTAAGAAGGCTCCTAGTACGGAGGAAAGTAAGCCTTCTCAGACCTGGTTTCCTAAGACTTCCGTTCCTACCTCAGGTGTACAAGCTGCTTCGGTTGAGGTGGTTAATGATAAGAAGGGTGAATGTATTTCGGTCTCTAAGAAGAAGAAGGGTAAGGTAGCGGCTTTGGCTACTCTTGCTAAACCGAGTGGCACTGTGTTTTCGGGTGATGTCGCTGATGGGGTTTTTGTTTTGGGTGAGTGCTCTTCTAAAAGTTTGGTATATGCTCCAACAGTTACTTCTGTGCTAGGTGATACTTCTAAGGAAGTTATTGTGGAGGTTGAGGATAAGAGGGAGGAGGGTGAATGTACTCCGATTGCAACATTGCCAGTTAAGGATCTTTCTGAGGATGGTTTAGCTGAGATTATGCCTATTGTAGCTTGTGATTTCTTCCTAATGATAATATGTTAGCTATTAAGGCTAAAGACTATGTGGAGAAAATGAAGCTGGATTATGGTAACAAGCCTAAGAAGGGCTTGGGAGGTAAGAGGAATTAGAAACGATAATCTCCGAGAGGGGGTAGACAGCGATGATCTGCTTGGGTGGGTTTCTCATCTTCTTCCTGTTTAATGATTTTTGGTTGTTGGAATACCCGGGGTCTCAATGGCCCTATGAAACAAGCTGGAGTTATGAGGTTTTTTCGTGATGAAAAACTTTTTTGTATGGTTTAGTTGAAACTAAGGTGAAGGATATTAATTTTGTGAGTGTTTTCCAGAGCTATTAATCCTTCGTGGAAGTTTTTTTTTTCCATTCTAATATTCTCCTTGCTGGAATCCTAGAGATGTTGATGTGAGCATTATTCGTTCTTCTTCTCAAGCTATACATTGCCGTGTGTCATGTTTATGTTGTTTGGAGTTATGTGGTTTTTGTGGTTTATGGTTAGTGTGATTATAAGAAGCGTCTGGAGCTTTGGGATGATTTGATTACTTGTGGTAGTGATTTTGATGCTTCTCTGTGGTTAGTTATGGGGGACTTCAACGCTATCAGTTCTCCTCTCAAGCATAGTAGTGGCTCTTTGTCGTGGCCGTCTTAGAAAGACGATTTGGGTTGCTGCTTGGGTCAGGCTGATTTGGATGATCTTTAGTTTTCTGGCTGTCGTCTTACGTGGTTTAATAAGCAGGTTCATTCTCCTATTTGGCGGAAGCTTGATCGTATTGTCGCTAATTCCTTTTGGGAAGCTTAACCACTCGAGCTAACGAGAGGTCATACCAACATTATACCAGCTAACGGTGTTGTTGTTGATGCTAAGGTAGCAAGTGATGCAGTTAATGTTAATGGTTCGAAGACAGTTTCTTGTGCTCTTCTTGTGCTCAAGCTAGTCCTTCCTCGGTAGTGGGAGAGAATGTGGAGGGTGTAATGTTGGTAAGATTTCTGGTAGAAGAGCCACTATTCTTCCCAAGTCTTCTTGCTTGGGTGCACATGGCAATGTGAACCATGCACCTACCACGGTTGTTGAATGTTTGATTAGTCAAGTACCGAAACTTCCAGGGTTGGGGGCAATGGATCTATACGTACTCAGAGTTATGCTAATGTGTTGAATAGTCCCAACGGAGTAGATCCTCTTGATTCGGTAGCCATGTCTACCTCACTACTCTATGTTCAACCGAATGTTATCGACGAAAGGGTTAAAGTGTGCCATCCTTTAGAGGTTGCTGAAGAGGGAAGTGTGTTTTGGCATAGCACATTAGTTGGATATTTTGTGGGTAAAAGACTTACATTTCAAATTGTCAACTCTATTCCGCACAAGTAACTGGGAGGCTTGGTTTGCATGAGGTTTTAACCTCAGGTAATGGCTTTTTTTTCTTTAAATTTGATAGTTTTCAAGAAGCTTGTGCGGTGTTGGATAGAACCCCGTGGCATATGGCTAATAGACTACTAGTTCTCAAACTTTGGCAACCAGGTTTATCTTTGACCAATGAGGACCTCTTTAAGGTTCCGATGTGGGTTATACTTTTTAATCTGCCTTTTGAGTTTTTGACGGCTAATGGACTTAGTTATGTGGCCAGTGCAGTTGGTAGACCTCTCAATGCTGACCATATTACCCTTTCTAGGAAACGGCTCAGTTTCGCTCGAGTATGTATTGAAATTGATGCGCGGAACCCCCTTGTCGAAGAGATCGATTTACAGTGTCCTAATGGTACTTGGGCACAAGTAAGGGTTGAGTTTGAGTGGGTTCCTGTGAAATGTACTACTTGTGAAGTTTTTGGCCATTCGTTGAATTACTGCCCTATGAAGGCTCCTAGTAAGGAGGATAGCAAGCCTTCTCAGTCCTGGGTTCCTAAGTCCTCTACTCAGGCTACTGGTATAGTTGTTACGGCTGAGGCGACTGAGGATATGGAGGGTTCTTGGATTTCGGTATCACAAGAAGATAGGTAAGGGAGCGGCTTTGACCACTCCCGTTAGCTCGAGTGGTGGTGTGATTCAGGATGTTACCGTTGACAGGGTTCTTGTTTTGGGTGAGTGCTCTACTAAGAGTTATGAACCGGCTTCGGTAGTTTCTTTTTTTGCTTGTTGATTCGTCTGAGGCAGGGGGTAAGAGGGAGGAATGCGAATGTTCTCATATTTCTTCACTGCATGTCAAGGATCTTCTTGAGACTGTTTTAGCAGAGATTCCGCCCATTGGTGCTTATGATTCGCCCTCTCCCAATGATAACAATTTGGCAGTTAAGGCCATGGATTCTTTGGAGATAAAGAAATTGGTTTATGGTAACAAATCTAAGAAGGGTTCAGGTAGTAAGAGGAGTCAGAAACGACAGTCCCCGAGAGGGGGTAGACGACGTTGACTTGATTGGGTTGGTTCTTATCTGCTATTATTTTTTTAATGATTTTTGGATGTTGGAATATTCAGGGTCTCAATGACCCTATGAAACTTGCTGAAGTTAGGAGGTTTTTTTCGTGATGAGAAGCTTTCTTTGTGTGGTTTAGTTGAAACCAAGGTAAAGGATGTTAATTTTGTGAGTGTCTCTCATGCAATTAATCCTTAGTGGAAGTTTTTTTGCCATTCTGACATTCTTCCATTTGGTCATATTTGGGTTTGTTGGAATCCTAGTGACATTGATTTAGCATTATTCGTTCTTCATCTCAAGCTATACATTGTCGTGTGTCTCATATTTCTGATTTGTGGAGCTGTGTGGTCACTGTGTGGCTTTTGTCTGTAGCTAAGAAGGCCTGTCTTCCTAGCTCTCTGGGGTATGCCCATGTGCTTTTGTTATTTCTTTGGTTAATATATTTACTTTATCCAAAAAAAAGATGATTTGGGCTACTGTTTAGGTTAGGCTGGTTTGGATGATCTTCGGTTTTCTGGCTGTCGTTTTTACGTGGTTTAATAAGTAGATTCAGTCTCATATTTAGCGTAAGCTTGATCGTGTCCTCGCTAACTCTTCTCGGGAGTGTCTCTTCCCGGATTCTGCTGCCCGGTTTCTTCCTCCTCAGATTTTAGATCACTCTCTTATGGTTGTTAAGCTTTCTGTGCTCCCGAAGAGGAAAATTCCTCTCAAATTCTTTGATTTTTGGGCTGATCATCCTGATTTCCTCTCTGTTGTGACCAGGGCTTGGGTTATTGATGTTCGTGGTACTCTGATGTTTTGTTTGTGTAGTAAGCTGAAAGAGTGCTAAGATGGCCTTGAAGAAGTTGAGTGGATAGTACCTGGAATGCTATGCGGACAAGGGGTCCATTGATGCATTGGTCTCAAGTTGTTTGGTTTCGGAAGGCTGTCCCCCGCCATTCTTTTCTGCTTTGGATGTCTATTCAGGGAGGCCTTTGTACCTAGGATAATCTAATGAGGTTCGGTATCTCTGCTTGCTCGCGTTGTATCCTCAATGATTGCTCAGGTGAGGATATTGATCACCTTTTCTTCCAATGCTATTTCTCTTCAAGCGTCTAGTCGACTGTGCTGGCTATGTGTGGGTTATATTGGAGATCTCGTGATTGGCTTCAGACTGTTGAGTGGATGTATCAGTTTACCAACGGCTCTCTGCGTCATCTTCTTGTTCGATTTTCATTTGCTTCGTCAATTTACCATAAATGGAGGGAGAGGAACGCCTGCACCCATGATGGGCGTCCTCGCCCTATTTTTGTTCTTCTTAGTGATATTGTTTTTGATGTTCGGACTCATGCTAGCTTATTGCGGAAGGTGAAACCATCTTATGACAATAAATGGCTTCACCTCTCCTGGAACTTGCCCGATGACATCTTCTCTTGATCTTTTTTTGCTTGTAGCCTTTCGGCTTTTCTTCTATGAGGGCATGTCCTTTCTAGTTGACTGGGGTCTGCCCCATTGCTCTTGTATGGTTTTTTTTGGCTAATATACTTACTTTATCCACACAAAAAAAATCCTTTTGGGAGTGTCTCTCTCGGGTTCGGTTGCTAGGTTTTCTTCCCCCTAGGATTTCAGACCACTCTTCTATGGTTGTTAAGCTTGCTGAGCTCCCAAAGAGGAAAACTCCTTTCAAATTCTTTGATTTTTGGGCTGATCATCCTGATTTCCTTTCTGTTGTGGTTAGAGCTTGGGATATTGATGTTTGTGGTACCCGGATGTTCCGCTTGTGTCGTAAGTTGAAAAGTATGAAGTTGGCTCTGAAGAAGTTTAATGTTGAGCACTTTTCTAATCTCCCGGGTAGGGTCTTGGAGGTTAGGAGGGAGTTGGATAGGGTGCAGTGTGCTTTGCAAGATAACCCTAGTGACTTGGCTTTGTTACAGAAGAGGCGAGACTTTCTTTACGGTATGGTGACCTTAGTAGGGATGAGGAGGGTTTAATAGACAAAAATCTCATGTTCAATGGCTCAACCTTGGGATCAGAACTCGAAATTCTTTTTCCATGCGATGAAGAATCATCATTGTCGCAGTAAGATTACTTTTGTTTCTAAGGAGGATGAGACTCGTCTAGAGGATGATGTTTTGGTCAGGGAGGACATTGCATCTTTTTACGAGACTCTTTTAGGGCCCCAACCTTGTTTGTAGGATATGGATATGAATATTCTCCATTCCGCTATTACTAAGCATGTGTCTGTTGAGCATAGGGAAAGTCTTTCCCAGTAGGCTTCTTATGAGGAGATTAAGTCTGTCTTGTTCTCTCTGATAGATAATAAGGCTTCTAGTCCAGACGAGTTTAATTCGGATTTCATTAAGAAGGCTTGGAGTATTGTGGGGGATGATGTACTTTATGCTATTTATACATTCTTTTATTCGGGGCGACTCTTAAAGCAGGTTAATGCGACGTCTATTGCTCTGATCCAGAAGATCGCCAACCCTTCCCAGGTTAAGGACTTTCGACCTATTTCTTGCTGTAACAATATTTACAAGTGTATTGCCAAGCTTATTGCGAATCAGATTAAGATTGTTCTTCCTTCAGTGGTAGTCCTAATCAATCTGCTTTTGTTACGGGTCGGTGTATTAGCGACAACATATTATTATTCCATGAATTGGTTATGAATTATCATCGGAGAGGTGGGACCTCGAGATGTGCCCTTAAGATTGATTTGATGAAAGCTTATGATATTGTTCGTTGGGATTTTATGGTTGAGGTTTTGCGGACTATTAGTTTTCTTGAGAGGATGGTGGGTTGGAATCAAGAGTGTATGACTTCTACTATGTTTTCTATGTCTACTAATGGGGAGCTGCATGGCTTTTTTCTCTGGGGCCGTGGTCTGCGACAAGGTGATCCTATGTCTCCTTATCTTTTTGTTTTGGCTATGGAAGTTCTCTCGGGCTTACTTCATAATATGGCTCATGATCGGGGTTTCAAGTTTCATTGGCGTTGTTCTAAGGACCACCTCACACATCTATGTTTTGCAGATGACCTTATGATTTTTTGTAAGGCGGATGCCTCCTTGGTCTCTTTGATCAAGGATTATCTCTGACGGTTTATGGGTTTATCAGGCTTGGTCCCGTATCCAGCTAAGAGTCATCTTTTTTCTTCTGGTATCTCTCTTACTCTTAAGGATTGACTGCTTCTTGTTTTGGGTTTCCAAGAGGGTGTTCTTCCAGTGCGGTATTTGGGAGTTCCAATGATTTCTTCTAAGCTCTGGGCTTCAGATTGTGCTTCTCTTGTTGAGCGTATTGTCAAGCGTGCCAAGAGTTGGAGTAGTAAGTTTCTTTCGTATGCGGGGCGGCTTCAGCTCATCAAATATGTTTTGTTCTCCATTCAAGTTTATTGGTCTTCTTTATTTATATTCTTAAGTCTGTTATTAGGAAGGTGGAGACTATTTTCAGATTTTTCCTTTGGAAGGGTAGTGAGCTTACCTCATCGGGGGCAAAAATGGCTTGGAGTAGAGTTTGTTTACCTCTGGAAGAGGGGGGTTTGGGGATTAAGAGAATGGATACTTGGAATAGAGCGACAATTGTTAAGCATTTATGGTTTCTTTGCTCTGGCCAAGTCTCCTCTAGGTCGAATTGGGTTCAGTCTTACCTGTTTCGGGGGTAGAGTTTTTGGGTGGTGTCATGTCATGGAGATTGTTCTCTCTCTGAGCTGGCGGAAGATCTTGGAGCTTCGTTCTTGGGCTCATCGGAGAATGAGGTTTCAGATTGGGAATGGTGAAAAGACGATGCTGTGTTTGATAACTGGCATCCTCTAGGTCTGATTGTGGATACGTTGGGTGAGAGAGTTATTTACGACTCTGGCTTGGATATGATTGCTACAGTAGCTTATATATCTCTGACTATTCTTGGCGTTGGCCCCCAGCTAGGTCTGCTGCCCTTGTTGATTTGGCCCGATCCCATCTATCGGATCCTTCTAGTATGAGGGAGGATGAGTTGGTTTGGGAGGATGACATTAGAGGGAGATTTTCAGTGGATAGTGCTTGGAATGCTATGAGGACGATGAGTGCCTTGATGCATTGGTATCGAGTTGTTTGGTTTCCTAAAGCTATCCCGTGCAATTCTTTTCTGCTTTGGATGACTATTCCGGGTGGCTTTTGTACCTAGGATCATATGATGAGGTTCGGTATCTCTGCTTGCTCGCGATGTGTCCTCTGTGTTTGCTCATGTGAGGATATTGATCACATTTTCTTCCAATGCTTTTTCTTCTCTTCGCGTGTTTGGATGAATGTGCTGGCTATGTGTGGGTTAGATTAGAGTTCTCGAGATTGGCTGCAGACTATTGAGTGGATGTATCAGTTTACCGACGGCTCTTTATGTCATCTTCTTGTTCGGCTTTCGTTTTCTGCGTCAGTTTACCACATCTGGAGGGAGAGGAATGCCCGCACTCATGATGGGCCTCCTCGCCTTGTCAATGCTCTTCTTAGTGATATTGTGTTTATTGTTCAGACTCATGCTAGCTTATTGCTGACGGTGAAACCATCTTATGATAATAAATGGCTTCACCTCTCCAGGCACCTGCCCGATAACATCTTCTGATGTTCTTGTTTTGTTTGCAGTCGTACGGGTTTTCTACTAGAAGGGCCTGTCCTCTCTAGTTTTCTGGGGTATGCCTATGTGCTCTTGTATAGTTTTGTTTTGGTTAATATGCTTACTTTATCCAAAAATAAGTTCTTTGTGGGTCTTCTTTGTGGCATTGGATGAGTTTTATTCCTATAAAATCAAATTCACGGTGCTTGGGTTCTGTCCGTTGCGAATGGTTTGTTTGGCTTAATCCTCCAAGTGAGTTCCGCGTCACAAGTGGTAGAATATAACAACTTAGTGCCTAATTTAGCTTACAACACTTTTCAGAAATGGCTAAGGAACTTATCATCTCTAATTGACATAATACTCCTAAGTATACCATGGAGTCGCACTATGTCTCTGAAAAACAAATTAGCTACATTTATGGCATCATCGGTTTTATGACATGCTATGAAATGCGCCATCTTGCTAAACCTATCAACGACAAAAAATATAGAATTCGTACCCCTCTTTGTCCTAGGCAAACCTAATACAAAATCCATAGATATATCAACCCAAGATTCACTAGGTACAGACAAGCAGTATACAACCCATGAGATATCAATTTAGATTTAGCTTGTTTACATGTTATACACATATCACAAATATGCTCAACATCACATTTCATTCTAGGCCAATAAAAGTTCTCATGTAAAACAGCTAATGTCTTACTAATACCAAAATGCCCCATCAAACCACCCTCATACACTTCTTTCACAAGCAATTCACGCATACTACAAGCGGGAATACACAACATCTTAAATAAGAATCCCTCATGTAAGTAAAATTGACCAAATGAAGACTTTGTACATGCAACATAAATCTCATCAAAGTCAGAATCACATGCATATAGATCCTTAATCACATCAAATCCTAACATCCTGGCATTCATTGAATTAAGTAAAACATAGCTTCGTGATAGTACATCGGCAACAATATTTTCCTTACCTTGCTTGTAGCGGTTTACTTATGGAAATGTCTTAATAAAATCTAACCATTTCACATGTCGCTTGTTGAGCTTACATTGGCACTTCAAATGCTTCAATCACTCATGATCGGTATGTATCACAAACTCTCAAGGCCACAGATAATGCTGCCAAGTCTCAAAGGCTCTCACTAGCGCATACAACTCCTTGTTGTATGTGGGGTATCTCAAAACTGCTTCATTAAGCTTCTCACTAAAGTAGGTTATTGGCTGCTTTTCATACATAAGAACCGCTCTCAAATGTCTATCCCGGATGCATCACACTCAATCTCAAATGTCTTCTCAAAGTTGGGTAGCGCCAAAATCGGTGCACTGCACAACTTCATTTTAAGATCCTGTAATTTACGCTCATGCTCTTCTCCCCATTTGAAGCCAACAGTTTTCTTCACTACTTCAGTCAGTGGTGGCATCAACTTCGATGCCATCCGCACTTACAACATAACCAAGCAAAACTATTCTATCCATACAAAAAGTACACTCATCAAAGTTAGCATACAATTTTTCGTGTCTTAACACATCAAGAACATGCTTTAAATGCGTAACATGTTCATCTAATGTTTTACTGCAAACTAAGATGTCATCAAAATAAACTATATCAAACCTACCTGTAAATGCACGCATAACATGATTCATCAATCTCATAAATATGCTAGGTGCGTTTGTAAGATCAAATGGCATAACTAACCATTCATACAAGCCATACTTGGTCTTAAATGCAGTTTTCCACTCATCTCCCTCTCTCATGCGAATTTGATGGTATCCACTCTTTAAATCAATCTTACTAAAAACTTTGGAACCATGCAATTCATCCAACATGTCATCTATTTTAGGAATAGGGTGACGATACTTTACCATTATATTGTTGATCACTCGAAATCAACACACATATGGCACGTCCCATCTTTCTTATGAACTAGAAGAACTGGTACCGCACATCGACTCATACTTTCTCTGACATACCATTTCTCTATCAACTCTCACACTTGCTCTAAAGTTCCTTCGTTTCCTCAGGATTGCTCTGGTAGGCTGGTCTATTGTGAATGACTGCGCCAAGTATGAAATCTATCTGGTGCTAAATACCTCTAATGAGTGGAAGCCCATTAGGAATGTTCTCTGTCAACACATCACTGAACTCCTGCAAAAGAGATGAAATAGACACAGGAAATCAAAGGGTCAGTGTTAGTAAAATAAATATGTGGATCCTTGTAGACTAACAATAGCATAAGCTTGCTAGCCTGGAAAGCTTTCCACGCTTCACCCTCACCTATGTAGAAACTCTTTTTCACTCTCTCTTTTATTTCCCCCTCACGTTCACTCACACTCCCATTCCCCTTGGGAACACTCATGGCCCTGGCCTTGTTTTTCTCACTAGGTTCGACCTTATACCCCTTTAACTCACCACTCTCGTTCGTTTCCCCAAAGGTGGTGTTTTCCCTCACTCTGTCTTTATCACGCTCAAGTTGCAACTTAACCGGATCTTCGTGGACTTGTGTACAATAAACTTGAATGGTAAACAAAACAGATTTGATGAGTTGAAGTCGCCCCGCATATGAAAGAAACTTACTCTACTCCAACTCTAGCACACGCCTGACAATACGCTCAACAAGAGAAGCACAATCTGAGGCCCGGAGCTTAGAAGAGATCAAAGGAACACCCCAGATACCCGCACTGGAAGAACACCCCCTTGGAAACCCAAAACATGAAGCACTAATCCTTAAGAGTAAGAGAGATACCAGAGAAGAACAGATGATTCTTTGCTGGATTCGAGACCAGGCCTGATAAACCCATAAACTGCTGAAGACAATCATTGATCAATGAGACAGAGGAGCATCCGCCTTACAAAAAATCATAAGGTCATCTGCAAAGCAGAGATGTGTGAGGCGATCCTTAGAACAACCTAATGAAATTTAAACACTAATCATGAGCCATAGTATGAAGTAAGCCCAAGAGGGACTTCCATAGCCAGAATAAAAGGATAAGGAGACATAGGATCGCCTTGTCGTAAGCCACGGCCCCCAGAGAAAAAACCATTCAGCTCCTTATTAATAGACATAGAAAACATAGTACTCACACTCCAGAATCCAGCCCACCACCTCTCAGGAAAACCGATAGTCCTCAAAACCTCAACCATAAAATCTCAAGCGAACAATATCATAAGTTGACAAGAACTCACTTGGGTTGGAAACCAAGCAAAACCCCAAACATCTTTCTTTCAAAACCCCAAGAACTTTGAATACTGATTTTGTAGGAACAAAACCCAACCAAGGAAAAGGTGAAGCAATTCAGGATTGGCCAACACCAAAATTAGTGACAGAAGTTAGAAGCTTCAATGGATTACAAGCTTCTACACGTAGAAAACTCTGAGTTAGCGGGTA
>SKCR01043092.1:0-41956 GCA_019454045.1 Zanthoxylum bungeanum
TTGACTAACCAAGTGGAATCTTATTTTGAGATAGTTGTGTAGGAGTTCGCGCTCCTGAACGTATCTCAAACTAATTCGTAACAAGTTAATTTTTGTTTATTTTCCTTTTGAATTATTTAAATTTGTGAGTTCTCTATAATATTGATTAAATTTGACCTTCATATGCTCATTTGACAGGTATTATCACATACACGGTAACATATGAACATAAGTTGTAAGTGAAAATTTTGTAATATTCAGTTCTCTAGTTTATTAGAGCTAGCACCTAAAGGTAGTGAAATATTTAATTTAAAAAAAAATAATATTGACCAAGTTTTACTTAGTAACCGAACGTCTTGCCTAGCAAGCAGTGACTGTTCATGTCAAACGGTAATACTTGAGTTAGTTAGATGATAAGTAAGCTTCTACTACCGTCGTTTGGATGTCTTTCCTGGCCAATAGTGATTGTTCGCGTCAACGGTAAAGCTTAACTAGTTTAATAAAGCTTTTACTCAGTAACCAGACATCTTGTCTCAGTAAGCATTGATTATTCGTGTCAAAACAGTAAAGCTTGATATAAAAAAATGTGTTTTTATTTATAAATAAACTTTCATGCCAAAAGTTGTGAACTCTAATATAATTTTAGGACAAAAATATTACTCTCTTTTCAACTACACTTTTGAATATTGTGGGAACAATGAATTGATTAATACCTGTTGATTGTGTATATAGAGAATGGTAAAAGAATTAAGAATTTACTTATTTGGTAATTTAGAAAGAAATAAATAATTACTAACTTGGATAAGAATTCACTTTTTAATTGAATTTTTTGTTTGTTTCTTTATTTCTTTTAACTTTTGTTTGATTGCATTTAATTGATGTTTGTTGATATCGTCGCTGTAAACCTTCACGAGACTACAACTCGTCCACTAGGGACACCTAGGGGTTTAAAGGCTTGTTGCATACGCTAAATGCAACCGTGATCCCTACGAAAGTGGCTTAAATTAATTTAGTATTAGTTGATTATTTCATTTTGTTTTATTTGTTTTGCTCGAGGACTAGCAAAATGTTAGGTTTTGGGGTGTGATGAGCAAAAAATATATCAATATTATCACCCCTTTTACTTAATATTTTGTATGGTTTCTCGAGTTTTATGAACATTTGATGTGTTTTAGTTTATTTTGCAGATAAATTAAAATCGGGACTCAATAGAATCAATCAGGACGAAATGTGGAACAAATAAGTGTTAGTGTCCTAAACATGCCAATGATCTCTAAACATTGATTCAAGTGTGATTAAATAAGTAAGTTTGTGGAAAGAACTTACATAGAATGATTTGGATGATGAATTTCAAAAACTTTCTTTGTATGTTGGAGGCTCCAAGCTTACAAATTGAATTCCAAATCAAGGGTGAGTTTCCCTATCACCTTTGTTTAACTCTCAATGTGCTAGCAAAGTTGAAATTTTTGCAACAAAATTTCTTTGAAGAAGAAGGTCTCACGGCAATGGAGAAGGAGGAAGAGAGAGAGAGCTTTTTTTTTCACTTTCCAAAAGTTTTGTGTGTTATCTTTTAAAACTTGTTCAATAAGTTTTAGTTGTTTGAAAGATTGCATTAAATACATCCAACTACTTCCATCACATTTGTGACAAGTTGATGTAAGTTAGTGGGTCCCACCACTTTGAATTCAAAATTCAAGTTGGCTTACATAACACACTTTGGGCTTGGGTTCGTTAATCCAATTAATCGAATTTTCCATTGCGACGTAATTAAATCCAATTTAATTAAATAATAATGCCTAGCAAAATTATTACGAAAGTCGCTTACGAATTAATTCCAAATTAATTCGTTCGCCCGAATTAAAATGCTAGGCCTAGGGCTGGAATTGTGTCTGCCCCATATGAAGCATATATCATATCACTAGCAACTAGTCTCTGTAATCGGATAATCATGACCTAGTCATACTATCCCGATAGCTGCAACATTTAAGAGTACTAGTTATGTATCCTGCGTGATCATAATCTCCATATGACTGAAGTGATACTTCCATCTTGACATCACATCCAATACACTACGATTCTCAGTAAACCCAGAGAGGCGTACACAGAACCTGTTAAAGTTCCGGACGACCAAAACCAAAGCGTTTTGATTATCGCAAGTATTAGCGATGCAAGTCTCAGGTTAATACCACATACACCACCCTGATTCAGATTCCCATAGAGACACATAGTCATACTACCAATGAGATTTCGAGGGGTCTATCCAGAGCGAAGCTGTTCCCGGTCCAACGGCTAACAGAACCTCCTATCACTCTTGCATAAGTATCCAATACTTAAATATATGAGAACTATGTCGTTAAGCTTCCATTACGCACACACATGTAATACTAGTCTATTTCGTATTATCGATGTCCAGTCTCGATAATACTACGACTATGGATATTTAATGATTAAACCGTTCATGGATTAATACTGTCTCATATCTTATTAATCCGGAACTAATCATAATGACTTTTATCATTTATACATATCCAAGTAATCCATTACAAAATGATAAAATGGCAATTTCCTTTGTCACATAGTTAATTTGTACAAAAACACCATGTCTTTTACAAATAGTGATGTTATGGGTCATAATTGTCCAACAATCTCCCACTTGGCTCATAGCCAATCACTCAAGTATCTAACACTTGAACATGTACATGTCACCCAAACCTTTGCTGAGAGATAGCCTTCGTTAGTGGATCTGCAATGTTGTCATCTGAAGCGATCTTTTCGATCTTCACATCGCCACGATGTATGATCTCATGAATCAGATGGAAACGTCGAAGTACATGCTTGGATAGTTGATGAGACCGCGTTCCTTAGCATGCGCTATAGCTGTTGGACAATTATGACCCATAGCATCACTATTTGTACAGAACATTGTGTTGTGGTATAAATTAACTATGTGACAAAGGAAATTACTCTTTTATCATTTATAATTGGATTACCGGAGATATATAAATGATAAAAGTCATATGATTAGTTCCGATTGATAAGATAGAGCCAAGTATCATCCATGAAGGGTTTAATCATTAAAACATCCCTAGTCGGAGTAATTATCGAGATTAGACAAATCGATAGTGCGGAATAGACTAGTATTGCACTTATGCGCGTTGTGGGAGCATAACATCATATTTCTCATTGTTGGGGTTGGTACTCAGAGCGCCAATCGGACCGTATTTATGTCTGATTCATGAATATGAACAATCTCATTTTTCATAATATTACTTATTTATGGTTGCACCTCTTGTTTTTATATACGTATTCGATCTGATTACGATTAGATTGAAACTAAATGTGGTTTAGTGATATGTATATATTAGACAAAGGCCCGATAATATATAATGCAGTACACAGTTACAAAGATAGTTTGTAATTGACATTGGGAAGTGTCACTGCTAAATGTATATTATCAAATACAGTTCCTGGTCAAGATTCACTAACACGGGTCGGTTAGTCAAATGTTGTTGAGACCAGTACATGTCGTATATCGAGACTTGGTCCAATGGTTTATCCCAATAACCATGAGTCTAGGGAGACTCGTATAGACGTGTAGGTGTTTATAGTGGATAAACACTGAACGACTCACCGAAGATTTTAATGGATGGTACACCAACGTCAATAAGAATCTTGTCGGGTTGAGTAGCACTTGTGATTCTTAGACTTGAGATGCCACTGTGGGCACATGAGACATCTTCTACACTTAGATGGCAGTCACGTCACCGATCTATTAAGATCAGACCTTCGCATGTTCGTTGGGTGTAGATAGATCCTCAGGGTGTCCTGTGTGTGTCAAGATAGGATCCGTCAGTTTTTTGTATCAGAGCATAGGTAGTCCATATGATTAGCAATCAGATAAAAACCATGGGCCCGTGGTACAATTTAGAAGTTAGTTCTAAATGTTCTTTTTGAGATTGCTAATAGAATAGTCGACTGGATAATCCCTATAGAGATTTGACGTTTACATCTATATCTCTGGGATATATCCGGATACCTGTGACGGAGGAATTATACATTTTTCATGACCTCGACCTGTATGATTCAGCGAGTTTATCCGTGATCGTCATAATTTACGGGTGGATAAATTATGGACACGAAATTGGATTTCGTGACGGATATGCCTGAATCTAGAGAGTCTCAATAATGAAATATACTCGTAGAGCACTAGAGCAACATTTATAAATAATATTGATTATTTATAAAGTCGTTTAAAGGTTAAACGCAAAATACATGTTTAGGGACCCGATAGTCATTTCCTTAATTTTTGTGTATTTACATTTAATACTTGATTAATTTAAATACACATTAATTAATAGTCAAATTGAGATATTTGACTAATATCATAAATGTATATATGTATTAATATTTAATGTAAATATAATACATATATTTAATATATTTATATTTAATTAATTATTTAATTATTTAATTATTAAATGATTAAATTAATTAAAATATAAATATCTTAAGATTTAGATATTTTTTTAATGGCTAAGTTGCCTTTGTTGACTTGTTAGAAATATCTTTAAAGCGTTTTTGGATATTTTAACAAGTTGGCTTAATGAAATTCAAATGAAATGAAATTAATATTTCTTGTTTTGGTTAGGCCAAATTCGGCCAAGGCACCAAGTGAACAAGTATATATTGTTTCTTTTATTTTAGGGTTTCATAACCTAATACACTTTATCAAAACACCATTAAAACAAAACAAGAAGGTAGAGAGAAAAGAAAGGAAAAATCAAAGAAAGCTTGGATTTAAGTAAGTATTTCCAACCTGCTATTAGAGAGAAAATTGTTCCTCTTGTTCTTGGCAACATCTTGTGATTTCTTAAGTTTTTCTATTCTTTATTCTTTGTACTTTTGATGGATAAAAGTTTGATGAAGGTGTATAGCATGTATGATGTTGGAAGTTTGTAACTAGTGTAGTTATAAGCATTCTTTTCATGGTTTTAGAACTTTGTTGCTAATCTAGAGTTGTTGACCCACTCTTAAATGACCTAGATTTGATCTATAGTTATTTCATTGTGTTGAGACTTTAATTGGATGGAAGAAACATGATTGAAGTAATTGATTTAACAAATTTGGTCTAATTTGTCCAATTTGAAGAAATTGAAAAATTAGGGTTTAAGACCTCATCCAAATTTGGGGCTTTTCATTTATGTTGTGTATTTGGATGTTTTATGATACATATGAAATCTAATGTTGATTGGATTTCATCTTGATGTGTTTTGAACATGGAAAGTGCAAAATGCACAATTTGCTCCTTAGGGAGGCTTCGGCCAAGGGCATAATATTTTGGGTTTTGGTTGCAATTTGTGTTTTGACATTTGTACATGTTAAATTCATATTAGTAATGATTTAGAATCATCCAAAATTGATTTGAACAATTTCGGACTAAAATGAACAAAATACAAAGTGTAAGGGCAATTGGTAAATTCACATAAAATTTGATTTATTGAATTTTATTTCATAATTTAATTATTGGGTAATTAAATAAATATGTTTATTTAATTAATCCGAGAAAAAGTTTTGAAATCGGAAAATTTGATTTTCCCCGTGTTTCCGCTGCGTTACCGGATTCCGCCCCTAAAACCCCATCAAAATGGTATCAGAGCGAGTCTGATTCTAGGCCCCCTAAAATGATTAGCTTGTTTCATTCATTCAATGTTTAATCATGTTTTTAACTTATACATGCATGTTATAATCTAATTTGATTAGATTTAGGGTGTATGACACTTAGAGGAATATCCCCGCTTAATAAGGTTTTGAAGTAACTAGTATTTGGAATACTTGTTTCTTGGTCCGTCTTGTCAATACGGTTTATAAATATTTTCCGTGACTACATCCGAGACCGTGCCTCTGCTGTGAGGATGTAGCCGATAGAGATTTATTTATGCCGGATGTATATTAGATACTAGATAAATTCAAGCGAAAGCGGAATCCTGAACGTGCCCTAGCTGTCAGGGTTACGCAAGTAACTTGAGTTTATCATTGACGAGTTTAACCTTGGTACGTCTCCTTGTGGGCCTGCCTTAGCAGCGACAATGAGAAACGACCAGGACCGGAAACCTAGGAGTCACTAGTGAGTGATTGACAATGAGTTGTCTACCTGTGAATATACGTAGGCGAGACCGTGCCTCTGCTGTGAGTCGAAATATATTCATATGGTCCACTTCTCATTATGGAATTCGATTTAATTATTGAATTATCATTTTTCCGTTGGGGATTACGGTATTATGTAAAATAGTGGGAGGCACTGCTAAGTTTAAAATATTCCATAACTTAGGCAGTGCGTATTATTATGGAAATAGCCGCTTCTTTGTTTTCCTTAATCTATATTAGATAGAATTAAACTTTTAATTCACTGCACACATATTTTGATATGTTATCTGACTTGACTCTTGGTTGCAGTTATTCTAGAATAGGTTCTAGATACTATTGGACTAGGATATTATTAGATTGGTCTAAACCATCGGGAACTGTTGTTCCGATTTTCTTGAAAAATCAAGATGGTTAATGACTTAGTTTCTAAGTCATGATAGATAATCTAGATAGATATCCCTTTTAGGATATAATACTTTAGAGAGAATAGTTTCTTATGCAGTAAGAATTGACTTGAATTAGTTCATGTCTCGAGATTCTTGACTGGCATTAAGAAAGCCCCATTAGGTATTTGTTTATCTAGTAATGACGTTTCTTAGCTTTAATGACCTTTAGAGGCAATGTGTCTGACACAATTTGCTAATCAGTTATTTGCAATTGTTGTGAATAGTTGAATGCAAATAGTAAAGCTAAAGAAAGAAGATACGTATAATTGTGTATAGAAAATATCGATTTTCACAATACAACAACTATAGGTATTGGATACCAGATCTCCCGTCTAGTTATTTAAAATATTAGTTAACGATTGTTTTGATATTTGATATCGGAACTTGCGACTATTGGATAGTTACTTGTTCTTAATAAACAGTTGTTATATATATTTTAAATACAACTAGTAGTGTCATTGACGTAGAGATAAACATTAAGAAAAATTATTCGGTAAAATAAATAATTTAGAACGGTGCTTTATGAGTTTAATCACTTAAGCATTAGATGCTTATTCCGTATGGTAAATGATGGTTTGATACGAGATCACACCACACATCTTATCCATTTAATGAATATTGTATTCAGGAAGGTGATTAAGATCTCGTTTAACCAATGATTGTCATTGGACCACCAGATTTATTAAACTGATACATTAGATGTATGTAGTTTAATAAATAATAATTGCTTAAGATAGTTTTCTTTATTTCGTAACTTAGTTGATGAATTGTCATAACTTAGTTACGTGTTTCTGAAGGAACACATATTGAACGTCTTGAAATGATCAAGAACTTTCAATCTGTTCTAATGAAACGCAGATTGAACATATTTGACTGGTTCAAATATATTCAATCTGAAATTTTGAAAACGTGATCCTTAAAATTCATAACAAGTCTTTGAATTGTTCAAAGATCTTTGATATGATCAAACATATGAATTTAAAGCAATTAGTTCTAAGGTTATTCAGTGAATATGATTCATATTCAATATTATTCTTCCACGATTCCATCTTGATGGAATTGAGTAGTGGGAGCAGTTGAATCTTATATGATTTGATTCGTTTGATATTGAATATTACCGAATTAGTTTCAATACTCTTGGGGTTATGCTCCAGTAACACTAGTATCTTTTTTAATTTAGGTTCCATTAATTTCTACAGTTACATATATGATATGTATAGGTAGAAAATCCGAATCTTGAAAAGTTTGAGATTTGAATATTTCTTTTATATAATAGTTATATAATGGAAATTACTTACACCTTGGAGGTATAAGTAAAAGTTTATCATTTATTCTATTTTATAGAATATTGTATTCTATTTAATAAAATATATTTCCTACGATCCTAAGTAATAAAATTATTTTATTACTTGGTGTGTAACATCAGATGTTAACTGTTGTAGAAAAGACTTGACTTATTGAAGTCAATTGTGAGAATGATAAACTATAAATGGAACTACGTAATTAATAAGATGAAACAACCCTTATACATCTTCTATATAAGTTTAATAGGATATCAGAATCATTTACGAGTATTTGATACTTAATGATTCTGTTGTTTTCTTACCGAAGAAAATTATCCTATAACTTATAATGGAAGCGATATTTGATATCGATTCTGGAAGTTCACCATTGAACCATAGATCTAAGATTGTTCATAGTTTACTACGATCAAGTTTTGAACTTGATTAAGCTTTCATTATGAATTAGTTCATGATATGTGCTAATTGTTTGCGCAGCGAAAGCAGTGTGAGCTTATTAAAGGTTTGACCTTTACAATATGACAGTGAGAAAAGTTATACTCAGCAATCTATTGTAGATTCGGAGAAAACTTATCTCTAGTCACGCTAATTGAACAATTAAAGATATATTGGTTAATGTTGATATTAAACTGTATATTTTAGCTAAAGAATGCAAAATGGCGTTTTTGAATGACTTATTCAGATAAAAGATCAGTTGTGATTTCTTCATTTGAAGAGTTCGTTCTGGAATGGACCTAGAGTTTGTGTTCCGTTGAGATTGCAGTTTAGTATGCTGCTATAGAGCCTATTGTAGACTCGGATAAGTCTTCCGGAAAAATGTGTTCTCTATTTTTGACATCAGTCAGATTGTCTGATCTTGTCAAAGTATAGAGAATACATATGTGTTTGAAAGGTTAGTGAGCGTACAAATTACTTTTAGTGTTATTTATCCTAACAACATTATCATTATTAAGTAATAATGAGATGTTTGTGAGGTAAAATGTTTACCTAAGTCTTCTTTACTCCGTGAAAGCAATGAGAGTAGTCTCTGTTTATTTGATATAAAGTTTTATATAAGATATAAAACTAAGAGACTTGTGAGATACTCTTATTATTCGTGCATTAGATGTGATCTAATAAAAGACACAACAAGGCTATCTATATGACAGTTAGTATAACCGTTTGACAGTTATTGTGTGTCTAGTATTCATCTTTCGTAAATGATGATTCCTTTTCGAAAGAGATATTGATTAGAATGTCTAATCAATCTTATGTATCATTTGATGATGACATAATGAATGCTTTATTATATGCGATTAAAGATATCAATTTAATCGTAATTGTTACGAGTTATTTTGATATCCTATAGACCATAGGATGGATCTTGAAACACGTTCTTTGTGATCTTTGAGATATTGAGAACGAGTTTCTAATTCATGGAGAATTCAGTCTGCAACCATTAGGGTCATATTAGTTTTGAGACTAATTATGACGTTAGACAGTCTATGTCATAAAGAGTCATAAAAGATGCAGTGGGAGTGTCACGAATGATTCTATTATTAAGTGGAATTAGATGCAACTTATGAAGTATTGACTTACGAAGTTGCATAGTGACCTTATAAATTAGAAGTTTTATATTGGTGTTGTGCTTGCGGTTGTCCTCATAGTATTTTGGATTTGATCCATGAATACTTAGACAACTCAGTAGCTGTAGCACAATACAGATATAGAATCAGTGTCATATTAATGTATAATTTAGATTCTACAAAATATGAATGATGCTGACTATGGGAAACGATGGAGTTTGTTTGACAAACTCAATATATCATAGCGGACCTACTTCTTGTTGCCTACCTCTTAAGTGCGAGGTGAGCTTTTGAGAGCCATGAGTATACGATACACATTGAGATGTGTATATGATACCGTGGATTGGCACAAGAGCAAGTGGGATAAATTGTTGGGGTTGGTGCTCAGAGCGCCAATCCGGACCGTATTTATGTCTGATTCATGAATATGAACAATCTCATTTTCCATAATATTACTTATTTATGGTTGCACCTCTTGTTTTTATATACGTATTCGATCTGATTACGATTAGATTGAAACTAAATGTGGTTTAGTGATATGTATATATTAGACAAAGGCCCGATAATATATAATGCAGTACACAGTTACAAAGATAGTTTGTAATTGACATTGGGAAGTGTCACTGCTAAATGTATATTATCAAATACAGTTCCTGGTCAAGATTCACTAACACGGGTCGGTTAGTCAAATCTGTTGAGACCAGTACATGTCGTATATCGAGACTTGGTCCAATGGTTTATCCCAATAACCATGAGTCTAGGGAGACTCGTATAGACGTGTAGGTGTTTAAAGTGGATAAACACTGAACGACTCACCGAAGATTCTTAATGGATGGTACACCAACGTCAATAAGAATCTTGTCGGGTTGAGTAGCACTTGTGATTCTTAGACTTGAGATGCCATTGTGGGCATATGAGACATCTTCTACACTTAGATGGTAGTCACGTCACCGATCTATTAAGATCAGACCTCCGCCTGTTCGTTGGGTGTAGATAGATCCTCAGGGTGTCCTATGTGTGTCAAGATAGGATCCGTCAGTTTTGTGTATCAGAGCATAGGTAGTCCATATGATTAGCAATCTGATAAAAACCATGGGCCCGTGGTACAATTTAGAAGTTAGTTCTAAATGTTCTTTTTGAGATTGCTAATAGAATAGTCGACTAGATAATCCCCATAGAGATTTGACGTTTACATCTATATCTCTGGGATATATCCGGATACCTGTGACGGAGGAATTATACATTTGTCATGACCTCGACCTGTATGATTCAGCGAGTTTATCCGTGATCGTCATAATTTACGTGTGGATAAATTATGGACACGAAATTGGAATTCGTGATGGATATGCCTAAATCTAGAGAGTCTCAATAACGAAATATACTCGTAGAGCACTAGAGCAACATTTATAAATAATATTGATTATTTATAAAGTCGTTTAAAGGTTAAGCGCAAAATACATGTTTAGAGACCCGATAGTCATTTCCTTAATTTTTGTGTATTTACATTTAATACTTGATTAATTTAAATACACATTAATTAATAGTCAAATTGAGATATTTGACTAATATCATAAATGTATATAGGTATTAATATTTAATGTAAATATATACATATATTTAATATATTATATTTAATTAATTATTTAATTATTTAATTGTTAAATGATTAAATTAATTAAAATATGAATATCTTAAGATTTAGATATTTGTTTTAATGGCTAAGTTTCCTTTGTTGAATTTGTTAGAAATATCTTTAAAGTGTTTTTGGATATTTTAACAAGTTGGCTTAATGAAATTCAAATGAAATGAAATTATATTTCTTGTTTTGGTTAAGGCCAAATTCGGCCAAGGCACCAAGTGAACAAGTATATATTGTTTCTTTTATTTTAGGGTTTCATAACCTAATACACTTTATCAAAACACCATTAAAACAAAACAAAGAAGGTAGAGAGAAAAGAAAGGAAAAATCAAAGAAAGCTTGGATTTAAGTAAGTATTTCAAACTTGCTATTAGAGAGAAAATTGTTCCTCTTGTTCTTGGCAACATCTTGTGATGTTCTTAAGTTTTTCTATTCTTTATTCTTTGTACTTTTGATGGATAAAAGTTTGATGAAGGTGTATAGCATGTATGATGTTGGAAGTTTGTAACTAGTGTAGTTATAAGCATTCTTTTCATGGTTTTAGAACTTTGTTGCTAATCTAGAGTTGTTGACCTACTCTTAATGACCTATATTTTATCTATAGTTATTTCATTGTGTTGAGACTTTAATTGGATGGAAGAAACATGATTGAAGTAATTGATTTAACCAATTTGGTCTAATTTGTCCAATTTGAAGAAATTGAAAAATTAGGGTTTAAGACCTCATCCAAATTTGAGGCTTTTCATTTATGTTGTGTATTTGGATGTGCATATGATACATATGAAATCTTATGTTGATTGGATTTCATCTTGATTTGTTTTGAACATGGAAAGTGCAAAATGTACAATTTGCTCCCTTAGGGAGGCTCTCGGCCAAGGGCATAATATTTGGGTTTTGGTTGCAATTTGTGTTTTGACATTTGTAACATGTTAAATTCATATTAGTAATGATTTAGAATCATCCAAAATTGATTTGAACAATTTCGGACTAAAATGAACAAAATACAAAGTGTAAGGGCAATTTGGTAAATTCACATAAATTTGATTATTGAATTTTATTTCATAATTTAATTATTGGGTAATTAAATAAATATGTTTATTTAATTAATCCGAGAATAATTTTTGAAATCGGAAAATTTGATTTTCCCGTGTTTCCGATGCGTTACCGGATTCTGCCCCTAAAACCCCATCACTCATATATTTGGGTATTGGATACTCATGCATGTGTAATAGGAGGTTGTGTTTACCGATGGTACGGAAACAGATTCGCTCTGGATAGACCCCTCGGAATTCCATTGGTAGTATGACTATGTGTCTATGGAAGTCTGAATCAGGGTAGGTGTATTTGGTCTTAACCTAAGACTTGCACCGCTAATACTTGCGACAATCAATGTACTTTGGTTTTGGTCGTTCAGGGCTTTAACATGTTCTGTGTACGCCTCTTCTGGGTATATTGAGAATCGTAGTATATTGGGTGTGATGTCAAGATGGAAGTATCACTCCAGTCGTATGGAGATGATGATCACGTAGGATACGGAACTGGTGCTCTTATATGCTGCAGCTATCGGGATAATATGACTAGGTCATGATTATCCGATTATAGAGACTAGTTACCAGAGATCCGATAGGTGGTTCGTACGGGGCATACACAATTCCAGCCCCATGCCTAGCATGTGACATCCGATACTGGATCGCAATACGCAATACTGTGTATACTACGCCTGATATAGATTACATATTCCTTTAAGAATATTTCTGGAGAATTGGGTAGGCACGGTGCTTTGCTAGAAGCCAACCATGTCTTGTAAATTGGTAAAAACGTAGTACTAGGTACGTACGTGTTCAGATAGTCCGACGACCAGATTTACTGCCAACATATCTAGGGATCTCATGGGTCGCTTCCCGAAGATTCACCGATGACGTATGACTCGCACATTACTAATATAGGATTAATAAGTAGAGAGAGAAAATTAATATAGGATTAATTGCAGAGATATTTTATCTGGGATAAAATACTATTTGAAGAGAGAGAACGATTAATTTGGAATTAATCGATAGAATAATATATTTGATATATTAAACGAAATTAGATTTCGACGCAGAATTAAAATTGGATTTTAATTCGGGCTAACGAGTTAATTTAGAATTAATTCGATAGCGATGTGAATAGTAATTTTGCTAGGTATAATTATTTAATTAAATTTGATTTAATTACGTCGTAACGGAAAATTTGTTAATTCGGAATTAGTGAACCCGAGCCTGGGAGTGTTTGCGGGCCCACTCGCATTTCGAATCAAGTGGGGCCCACAGGTCACATCATGCGTCACATCATTAGTCACTCAAGTGATGTGATGCATGTCACTTTTGTGATTGATGGGAGTTGTTGAAAGGCTTAAATGCCTTGTACCATTTTGGAAAGTGGTAATTTGTATTAGATTTTGGAAATCCAAAAAACAAATTCATCTTCTCTCTCTCTCTCTCCCTCACGGCTTGGAAGCCTTTCTCTCCTTCTCCATTTTCTGCAAATGCCGAGAGTTACACAAGGGAAATAGAAAGATTTGTGGCAAATTTTTTTAATATGCTAGCACATCCAAGGGGTCTCACAAAGGTGATAGGGAAACCCATCTATGAGCATGAAATCCATTCTCAAAGCTTGGAGCTTAAAGACAACACAAAGACAACAAATGGAGGGCTTGGCCGAGACATCCATGCAGAAAAGTTTTTGTGTTCATCGCATCGCAAATCCGATCAAAGTGAGTATTTTTGCAACTTTTAATTTGATGTATTCGCACTTTTCATTGCTTAATTGATCTTGGGATGATCTAGAATACTCCACAATGGTATCAAGAGCCTTGATTAAGCGTGAAATTGGAATTAGGGTTCTTAACTTTAAAATTTGGGTAAAATTGATTTGAGCATGATTTGATAAAATTGATTGATTGAGTATGCTTGAATGATGATAACTTAGAGTTATGCATGATCAATTTGATGAAAATTGAATTGGATTAGATTTTCCCCAATTTTTTGGCTTGGCCGAAAGTTGATGATGCCCTAAAGTCATGGTGATATTTGTTTTTTGATCATTGGATGAATTGAAAGACTTGGGATAAATTGATTTATGATTTAATTGGATTAAAATCGAAATCGGACATAAAATCCCCAAATTACCGTGAGCTATATAGCATGTAATGAATAGATTTTTTGATTCAATAATGTTGGACATGTGTTGACGATGATAAGCATGATTATTATGTAAATTCGTATTTTGGAAATGTTAATTTGAATAATTAATTATGGCTAATACACTTGAAATAATTTAATTGTGATATTTGGAATATTGTGATTAAATTGGTTGGGCTAAATTTGGAATTGGGCTAATAAAGTTGTATTTGGGCTTTAATGGGCTTGGTTGGGCCAAGTTTGGTTTAGGTTAATTGGTTGGATCCAATTGGGCCCAAAATCATTTCCATAAAGTCCAAATATGATTAAATGAGGCTTTAATATTATTAATTGGGCCTTATTGGGCCTAAATTGATTTTTGGCAAAGGGTGATTCCTTATTGGGCTTTGGTTGCCAAAGTCCATGCCTTATAAATTAATTGAGAGTTAATTAGACTTTAATTAAATTGACATTGGATGTTAATTGGGCTTTGAGACCCGTAAAGATTAGATTTAGAATCTAAGTCGCAAAGGCTCTTAATAAAAAGTGTAATTATTTAATTGGATTAAATAAAGAATTAGTATTGAATACAAATTAAATTGGATTTAATGTGTTGTAGTTTGATATAATTCAAGAATTCTTACTTTGAGTACTTATTCTTAAAACGAGTTTGACTCGCACAAATCAAATCGTTGTTTGAACATTGGATGGTCATTAATTTGAGATTAATTAATTGGATTAGATTGATTGATAACATGCTTTGTGTGAATACATGGATGTGATGTATGGATAATATATATCGGATGGATATTAGATGAGTGAGGGCAATTTTGGAAATTGTTGTAATAATTTAGAATTATTAAATTGGACCTGCGTGTCCAGCTTATTACCTCTTAACTCTTTGTATTTATCTTCTCACATATTCCCCTTAATGTAAATGAGGTTTCTTTAGAAGTGTTATGTAATTGGGTAGAAGTAAGATTTGTGCTAGCGGGAGAGAGGAAATGGAGAGATTTGTTCTAGGAACAAGTTGTTTTAAATATCCATCCGCATATCATTATTAATTTATTTACCGCGCCTTATTATGCTTTTAGAATGCATGTTTAAGGGTGTATGATAAGACCTAATCAAAGATAATTAATTGGTTGCCAATTACGTAAAAAACCCTCAACAAATATTAAGCGTTTTTCCTTCCATTGAATGATTCATTCTCAAGATCCAAGATTGGCACTGGTTTGTTGGCCAAAGTCAAGACATTTGTCCATCGCGGATGTGTTTGAATCATGAAGGCTTTGTTCCATATCGCATGTCTTGTCCAAGTTGTGATTTGTTGGCCAAAGTCAAGATCACTTCTTGTCCATCGACATCGATTACGAAGCTTTCCAAGGTCAATGGGTCCGCTTAACTGGGATCATTAAGTTTGTTGTGCCAAAGCCAAGGCTTAATTGATTCAGAGGAAAAAGGTTAGGGAATATATGGATATATGGCATTTATAGATATATGTTTCGGACTTGGATGTCCACCTACTGGATCTAGGAATTGGATGGGATCCAATTGATCTTAGAGATCTACCTAGTTAAATATCATACAGCTTGTTGCCAAAGTCAAGGTTGTGTGTTATTTAACGGGATCCTAGCCCACTAGGAAACAAGGTTTCCCGAGTACTCAACAGAGGGTTAGAGGCTCGTCGAAAAATAGTGGGAGGCAAGTATTAAATTTGCAATTTCGTTTAGATACTTGCCAATATGCGCTCATTTCATTTTTCATCATTAATAAATAATATATTAGTTGGACTAATATTTAATCGTTGTTTTAATTAAACAGTTGGAATGTATTCAAACTATTTCAAATTATAGTTTTGATTATATAATTGGATTATAGTAATCAATATATTTGAATTTAACAATCAAATTATAGTTGATTATATAGTTAGACTATAGTAATCATTATATTAAATAGTACCTGAAATCGTTGATTGGATAGTTGGACTATAACAATCAAGATAACTGAAAGATTAATGTTTAAAACATAATCCTGGGAGAAAATGTTTTTAAACGGCTTTAATTTTCAGATTGGGAATTGAGAAGTTATTCTATTTGATAGAATTACATCTCGGGCCTAAGCCCGGAGTTGAGCAAATAGTAGAACATGATCTTTGGAAGATTCATGTGATGATAACTTTAGTGCTCAATCCGTTATGCTAGATGCAATGACACTTTAATTCCGTCGTCAGAATTAAGGATTAGATCCTTGTACCATGATAATGAAATTAAAGATCTTCATAGATTAGATCTTAGAAGTACAAATTGCATAAGAAGCTCTTTAGCTCGTGTATGTCAGAGGGTACATCTATCGAGCACTAGGTGTCACAAATGATTGCTGACATCGATCAGCTAGGTTAGCTGGGCATTACCTACGTGGCCGAGACTACCAAAGATTTGATCTTATAGTCTCTACACGAAAGCTGGGGCAGGTTCATTGTGAACCAAGAGTAAACTCTTGGAGAGTTGATGGCTATGCTCTAAGAGGCAGAGCCAGAGCTTCTGAAAATGGACAAAGGAAAAATCATCACAGTCTTCTAGGAAGACAAATGACATATCCCAAGATGTCTGTCTAAACTGTGGCAAACGGGGTCACTGGAAGCGTGACTTATGTATGGACAAGGCAGACATGAAGGAAGTGAAGAGGGGCAAGGCTCCAGCTTCAAGTATGTTTGTCATAAACATGTTCACTATTAGTTTCAAAATTGGATTTTGATACTAGATGTGGTACATAGATATGTACTGATGTGAATCTGCTGATTAGCAAGATACTGACTTGAGTTGACCTTGAGAACCTGCGAGTCGAAAACGGGACGAGAGTCGCTGTTTTAACCGTAGAAACCTAAGTTTAGGAACTACCCTTCGGGTGGGCACTTAAATTAGGAAACTGTTATAATGTACCTAGTTTGACTAGAAACATTATCTCTATATCAGAGTATAATCCGTTGCGGATAACCTTTATATTCTAGAACACTAAAGTGTTTTATTTTATAAAGATGATATTGATAAACACATTAGATGTGAATAACAATATTTATATTTTGAATATAAATGAATCTCAAACGTATGACATGACAAACAAATAGCTCAAACTGATTTAATCAGATGAAACTTATAATTGGCATAGTTGTCTGGGACACATAAACAAGACTCGTATATCCACAATTTTGAAGAGTGGGTACTAGGACAGATTTGATTCTATTCAAATAATGTCTATGAATCTAGTTTATTGGGCAAAGTGCCTAAAACACCTTTTACTTGGTGAAAGTGTAAGTGCCATCGATCTGTTAGCCCTCGTTCATAGTGACGTAAGTGGGCCCATATCTAGCTAGGCTAGAGGTGGATATGAATGCTTCGTAACCTTTACGGATGTGGCATCGCGTTATGGTTATGTGTTTCTTGTGAAACATAAATCGGAAACTTTTGATAAATTTAAAGAGTTTCGACACGATGTAGACAGACAGATCGGCTAAAGTATAAAACCGTCACGGTTAGACCGTAGTGGAAAATACTTAAGCAATAAATTTCTCAATTACTTGAAAGAGTATAATATTCTTTTAATATGGATTCCTCCCAGAACACCTCAATTTGACAGTGTGTCCAAACAGAGAAACCGAATTTTGTTGGACATGATAAGGTTAATTATGAGTCGCTCTGAGCTACCATTTTCCTTCAAGGGATACGCATGAAACAGTGCAAAACTTATTGTGAATAAGGTTCCATAAAAAAATATTTGACAGACTTCATATTAGATATGAACAGGAAAGAAACCGGGTTTTCTCATTCCTGAAGATTTGGGAATGCTAGGCATATGTTTGGATGATACCAAACTAGAACCCAAATCGGATAAGTGCCTAATTTGTAGGTTATCCTAGGGAAACCAAAGTATAGTACTTATACAACTCACAAGAGAACAATGTAATTGTTGCTCTCCATGCGGTTTTCCTAAGAGGAATACCTATATGCAGTGGTAAGTGGGAGGAAAGTAAAACTCGATGAAAATCAGGGTAATACTATTCCAGGTACCGATTCCTTAATGGAACACAAATAGTTCATCAGGGATGAAACTATACCAATAATCTTCGAATACACAAGAACCGCATAAGTCGGAGAGAGTCAGAAAACAACCTGAGAGGTATGAGTTTCTGATCTCACCTCATGAAGATGTCAATCTTATTGAGGAATACAAACTGACTATGTATGAGGAAGTGATACAAGGTATCGACTCCCTATTATGGAAAAGTTCCATGATGTCCGAAATGGATTCCATGCATACCAACCAAGTTTGGACACTGGTTGTTGTACCGATAGGCATTGTGCCTATTGGTACTATATAAGTCTTCAAGGAAGACATACATGGATGGCAACAGACAACGTACAAAGCTAGGCTTGTAGCGAAAAGGTATCGTTATCAACATTGTGTCGATTACGATGAAACCTTTTACTCGTTGCCATGGTTAAAATCCATTTGGATAATGCTTGCTAATGTAGCATGTTTCATTTATGAAATGTGGCAGCTGGACGTCAAAATCGCTTTCCTTAAACGGAAACCTTTTGGAGGATGTTTAAAACATCCTGACGATTTTGTCATACCAAAACAGGCAAACAAGGTTTGCAAGTTAATTCGATCCATTTATGGATTGAAGCAAGCATTGCGTTCTTGGAATTATCGTTTTGATGTAATCATAATGGTATATGATTTAATTCAAAACGAAAATGATTCTTGTGTATATAAGGAGGTTAGTGGGAGTGCACTGACAGTGATTGTCCTACATAATGATGATATATCATTTCTTGGAAATGACATTCCCATAATACAATCGGTGAAAGCTTGGCTTTCATGAAAATTCTCCGTAGAATTCTTGGGAGAGACAACCTTTATTCTAGGAATAAGGATCTACTGGGATAGATCTAAAAGTTGTTGGCACTCTCCGAGAACTCGTACATTGAGATATATGTATGCGACCTGGTATCTCATATGCTTTGAGCATATGGAGTCACAATCAGGCCAATCCAAGTGATGATCAATGGATTGATGTTAAGAATATCCTTAAGTATCTTAGACGAACTAAGGATGCTTTCTTAATTTATGGAGAAGGAGAACTTGAAGTGACTGGGTTCAATGTTGCAAGTTTCCTAACCGATAAAAATGACTATAAGTCGAATAAAGGTACTATATAGTTTGAATAACGGAATAGTGAGCTGGAAATCTTCCAAGCAGGATATTGTTGCCGAATAAACAACAAAAGTGGAATATTGCTGTAGTTGAAGCAGCAATAGAAGTACTTTCGATCTTAATAATCCTAATCAGATTAGGTATAATTATGTTAGCAACTGAGCTAGGCTACAGTACAGGCTAAAGAATTAATGGTCTCATCAACGATCCAAGTATATACTTTAACTATTCATCTGATTCGTTCGAATCATACATTGTGGCGATGTGATGATCGAATAAATCGAATAAGATGATAACTTTGCAAATCCGCTGACGAAAGCAGTTTCTCAGCAGAAGTTTGAGCGAACCGTATATAGTTCAAGTGTAAGACATTTGAGTGATTGGCTATAGGCCAAGTGGGAGATTGTTGGACAATTATGACCCATAGCATCACTATTTGTACATAACATTGTGTTGTTGTACAAATTAACTATGTGACAAAGGAAATTGCTCTTTTATCATTTGTAATTGGATTACCGGGATATATAAATGATAAAAGTCCATATGATTAGTTCTGGATTGATAAGATATGAGACAGTATCAATCCATGAAGGTTTATCAATAAAACATCCCTAGTCGGAGTATTATCGAGATTGGACATCGATAGTGCGGAATAGACTAGTATTGCACTTGTGCGCGTTGTGGGAGCATAACGACATAGCTCTTATATATTTGGGTATTGGATACTCATGCATGTAATAGGAGGTTGTGTTTACCGATGGTACGGAAACAGCTTCGCTCTGGATAGACCCTTCGGAATTCCATTGGTAGTATGACTATGTGTCTATGGAAGTCCGAATCAGGGTAGGTGTATTTGGTCTTAACCTGAGACTTGCACCGCTAATACTTGCGACAATCAATATACTTTGGTTTTGGTCTTCCAGGGCTTTAACAGGTTCTGTGTACGCCTATTCTGGGTATATTGAGAATCGTAGTGTATTGGGTGTGATGTCAAGATGGAAGTATCACTCCAGTCATATGGAGATGATGATCACGTAGGATACGGAACTGCTGCTCTTATATGCTGCAACTATCGGGATAATATGACTAGGTCATGATTATCCGATTATAGAGACTGGTTACCATAGATCCGATATGTGGTTCGTACGGGGCAGACACAATTCCAGCCCCAGACCTAGCATGTGACATCCGATACTGGATCGCAATACACAATACTGTGTATACTACGCCTGATATAGATTACATATTCCTTTAAGAATATTTCTGGAGAATTGGGTAGGCACAGTGTTTTGCTAGAAGCCAACCATGTCTTGTAAATCGGTAAAAACGTAGTACTAGGTACGTACATGTTCGGATAGTCCGACGACCAGATTTACTGCCAACATATCCGGGGATCTCATGGGTCGCTTCTTGAAGATTCACCGATGACGTATGACTCGCACATTACTAATCTAGGATTAATAAGTAGAGAGAGAAAATTAATCTAGGATTAATTGCGGAGATATTTTATCTGGGATAAAATACTATTTGAAGAGAGAACGATTAATTTGGAATTAATCGATAGAATAATATATTCGATATATTAAACGAAATTAGATTTCGACGCGGAATTAAAATTGGATTTTAATTCGGGCGAACGAGTTAATTTAGAATTAATTCGCTAGCAGTGTGAATAGTAATTTTGCTAGGCATAATTATTTAATTAAATTTGATTTAATTACGTCGTAACGGAAAATTGTTAATTTAGAATTAGCGAACCCGAGACCGGGAGTGTTGTGAGGCCCACTCGCATTTCGAATCAAGTGGGGCCCACAGGTCACATTACGCGTCACATCATTAGTCACTCAAGTGATGTGATGCATGTCACTTTTGTGATTGATAGGAGTTGTTGAAGGCTTAAATGCCTTGTACCATTTTGGAAAGTGGTAAGTTGTATTATATTTTGGAAATCCAAAAAACAATTTCATCTTCTCCCTCTCTCTCCCTCACGGCTTGGAAGCCTTTCTCTCCTTCTCCATTTTCTGCAAATGCCGGAAAATGTTTCTAAGATGCTAGCACATCCAATGGGTCTCACAAGGTGATAGGGAAACCCATCTATGACCATGGAATCCATTCTCAAATCTTGGAGCTTAAAGACAACACAAGGAGAACAAATGGAGGGCTTGGCCGAGACGATCGTAAAGAAAAGTTTTTGTGTTCATCGCATCGTAAATCCGATCAAAGTGAGTATTTCCGCAACTTTACTTTGATGTATTCGCTCTTTTCATTGCTTAATTGATCTTGGGATGATCTAGAATACTCAACAATAGCCCCGTTATTGTCACAATACAAAGGAAGGTGCTCAGCTGCTAACGGAACTACTCCTAATCCAATTAGGAATTTACGGATCCAAACTGCTTCTTTTGTTGCCTCAGCTGCAGCGATATATTCTGCTTCTATTGTTGAATCGGTAATAGTCTCTTGCTTGGAAGATTTCCAGCTCACTGCTTCATTGTTCAAACAAAATATGTAACCTGATTGCGACTTAGAATCATCTTTATCGGTTCGGAAACTTGCATCGGTGAACCTAGTAACCTAAATTTATCCATCTCCATAGACTAAGAAAGCATCATTAGTTCGTCTAAGATACTTAAGGATGTTCTTAACAACAATCCAGTGACTATCACCTGGATCGGCCTGATAGCGACTGCACATGCTCAAAGCATATGAGACATCAGGTCGCGTACATATCATGGCATACATGATCGATCTGACGGCAGAAGCGAATGTGATCTGACTCATTGTATCTCTCTCATCTTGTGTTTTAGGAGAGGGACGCCATGTGACACCGGCAGCAGCCCCCTCTTAGACTGATCCATGTTGAATCTCTTCAACACTTTGTCAATGTATGAGCTCTGGGAGAGTCCAAGCATCTTTCTAGATCTATCCTGGTAGATCCTTATTCTAAGAATAAAGGCTGATTCTCCCAGATCTTTCATGAAGAATTTTAATGAAAGCCAAGCTTTCACCGATTGTAGCATGAGAATGTCATTGCCAATAACCAATACATCATCAACATATAGGACAATGAATGTCAGTGCGCTCCCACTAACCTTCTTATATACACAAGAATCATATTTGTTTTGAATGACACCATATTCTTTTATGATCTCATCAAAATGTTGGTTCCAAGAATGCGATGCTTGCTTCAATCCATAAATGGATCAATTTAACTTGCAAACCTTATTTGCATGTTTTGGCACGACAAAACCATCCGACTGTTGTACATAAACATCCACCAAAAAGTTTCCGTTAAGGAAAGCAATTTTGACGTCCATCTGCCATATTTCATAATCGAAATATACAGGAATAACAAGCATTATCCGAATGGATTTAATCATGGCAACAGGTGAAAAAGTTTCATCGTAATCGACAGCATGTTGTTGACGATACCCTTTCGCTATAAACCTAGCTTTATACGTTTGTATGTTACCATCCATGTCGGTCTTTTTCTTGAAGACCCATTTACAACCAATAGGCTTAACGCCTTCTGGTGCATCAATCAGTGTCCAAACTTGGTTGGTATACATGGAATCCATTTTGGACATCATGGCCTCTTTCCATAAAGCAAAGTCAATACCTTGTATCGCTTCCTCATATGTAGCTGACTCGTCTTCCTCAATAAGATTAATATCCACATAAGGTGAGATCAGAAACACATACCTCTCAGGTTATTTTTTGACTCTCTCCGACCTACGTGGTTCTTGTGTATTAGAAGATTATGGTACAGTCTCATCCCTGATGAACTGTTCGTGTTCCATGAGGGAGTCGGTGCCAGGAACAGTATCACTCCGATTTTTATCGAGTTCTACTTTCCTCCCACTTACCACTTCATTTAGGAATTCCTTTTCAAGGAAAATCGCATGGAGAGCAACAAATACCTTATTCTCTTGTGGTTTGTAGAAGTAATATCATTTGGTTTCCCTAGGATAATCTACAAATAGGCACTTATCTGATTTGGGTTCTAGTTTGGTACCATCCAAACGTTCAACTTATGCCCAGCATCTATCCCCAAATCTTCAGGAATGAGAAACCCGATTTCTTTTCTGTCCATATTTCATATGGAGTCTATCCAACAGACTTTGACTGAACCTTATTCAAAATAAGTATTGCACTGTTCAATGCATATCCCCAGAAGGAAATTGGTAGCTCAGTGTGACTCATCATTGACCTTACCAATGCTAACAAAATTCGGTTTATCTGTTCAGACACACCATTCAATTGAGGTGTTCCGGGAGGAGTCCATTGTGAAAGAATACCGTATTCTTTCAGGTAATCGAGAAACTTATTGCTCAAGTATTCTCCACCACGGTCCGACTGCAATATTTTAATACTTTTGCCGGTCTGTTTTTCTACTTCGTGTCGAAACTCCTTGAATTTCTCAAAAGTTTTTGACTTGTGTCTCATAAGATACACATAACCATAACGTGATGCATCATCTTTAAAGGTTACGAAGTATTCATATCCATATGTCACTATGAACGAGGGCTAACAGTTCGGTGGCACGTATACCTTTACCGCTAAAAGGTGTTTTAGGCATTTTGCCTAATAAACAAGATTCGCAGACGTCATATGAATAAGGATCAAATCCATCCAAGTATCCACTCTTCGAAAGTGTGGATATACGAGTCTTGTTAATGTGTCCCAAATGACAATGCCACAGGTAAGTTTCATCCGTGTTACTCAATTTGAGCCTTTTGTTTGTCATATTATATGTTTGAGATTCATTTATATTCAAAATATAAAGACCATTATTAACATCAGCTATACATATCTCAAAATCATCCTTATAAACAAAACACCCAGTGTTCCGGAATATAAAGGTATACCTGCATCGGGTTAAACAAGATACAGAGATAATGTTTCTAGTCAAACTAGGTACATAATAACAGTCACCTAGTTTAAGTACATGCAGCGAGGGCAATTCCAAAACATAGGTCCATATAGCCAAAACAGCGACTCTCGTCCCATTTCCGACTCGCAGGTCGATCTCTCCTGAAGCTAGTTTCCTGCTAATCTGCAAATCATGCACATCAGTACATATATGAGTACCACATCCAAAATCAAAAATCCAATTTTTAAAACCAGTAGTGGACATGTTTATTTTAGTAACAAACATACCTGAAGCCGGAGCCTTGCCCGCCTTCACTTCCTTCATGTGTGCCTTGTACTCACGGCATTCACGCTTCTAGTGACCCCGTTTGCCACACTATAGGCAGACATCTTGGGATTTGTCCTTAGTCAGAAGCCTTCGGCCAAGCCTTGGCTTTCTGAGATGTCGAAGTAAGATGTGCCTCGCGCTTCTTGCCCTTCAGAAGTTCTGGCTCTGCCTCTTTCAACATCGCCATCAACTCTTCAAGAGTCTTTTCTTGGTTCATCATGTTATTGTTCATGACGAACCCGCCCCAGCAGTCGGGCAGAGACTGTAAGATCAAATCTATAGAAGTCTCGGCCTCGAAGGTTATGCCCAACTGACCTAGCTGTTCGATGTCAGCAATCATTTGTGACATGTAGTTCTCAACAGACGTACCCTCTTACATACGTGACCGAAAGAGCTTCTTTTACAAATCATACTTCCGAGATCTAAGATTAGATCTGTGAAGGTCCTTCAATTTCAACATCATATTATAAGGATCCAATCATTTGTTTTGACGACGAAATTGAGGGGTCATTACAACAAGCATAACGGATTGAGTAGTAGATTTATCATCACAATGAGTCTTCCAAAGCTCATGCTCAACTGGCTGCTCAGGTCGGGGCTCAAGCCCGAGAGGTTTGTCTATTACATAGAGTAATTTCTCGGCTCCCAGGACTATCTTGAGATTCATCTCCCAATCTGGAAAATTCGCGCCGTTAAAGACATTATCACCCATGATGATGTCCCTAACGTTAATCTTTCCAGCCATCTTGATTGCAATAGTCCAACTATTCAAATAATGATTTCGTGTATACTTAAAATGTAATGGTTACTATAGTCCAACTATATAACCAACTACAAGTGGAGTAGTTATGGTACAGTCCAATTATTCAAAGAAAATAATAAAATATTAGTCCAACTAATATAAATATATAACGACGAAAAATAAAGCGCGCATTTAGCAAGTATTAAATGAAATTACAAATTTAATACTGGCCTCCCACTATTTTTCAGTGAGCCTCTAACTCTCTGTTGAGTACTCGGGAAACACAGTTTCCTAGTGGGCTAGGATCCCGTTAAATAACGCACAACCTTGACTTTGGCCAACAAGTTATATGAAACTTAACTAGGTAGATCTCTAAGATCAATTGGATCTCATTCAATTCCTAGATCCGGTAGGTGGACCTCCAAGTCCAAGATATATATCCAATATATATTTCCTAACATTTTCCTCTGAATCAACTAAGCATTGGCATTGGCTCAACAAGCTTAATGATTCCAGTTAGGCATGACCTATTGACAGTGGGAAAGCTTCGTAATCCACGTCGATGAACAAGAAGTGGCCTTGAATTTGGCAACAAGTCACAACCGTCCAAGACATGCAATATATAACAAAGCCTTCGTGGTTCAAACACATCTGCGATGGACAATGATCTTGACTTTGGCCAACAAATCAAAGCCAATCTTGGATCTTGAGAAAGAACCACTCAATGGAAGGAAAAACGCTTAATATTGAAGTGCGGGTTTTTCACATAAATTGGCATTCAATTTATTATCTTTGATTAGGTCGCATCATACACCCTTAAACATGCATTCTAAAAGCATAATAAGGCGCGAATAAATTAATAATGATACGCGGATGGATATATAACACAATTTGTTCATTGGAAAAATCTCTCTCTTTCCTCTCTCCCGCTAGCACTTTACATACTTCTACCCAATTACATAATACAATAAAGAAACCTCATTTACATTGAGGGGAATTGGTGAAAAGAGAAATACAATGAGATAAGGAGGCGACACCAAATAAATTAATAATGATACGCGGATGGATATATAACACAATTTGTTCATTGGAAAAATCTCTCTCTTTCCTCTCTCCCGCTAGCACTTTACATACTTCTACCCAATTACATAATACAATAAAGAAACCTCATTTACATTGAGGGGAATTGGTGAAAAGAGAAATACAATGAGATAAGGAGGCGAAAGGCTGGACACGCAGGTCCAATTTAAATAAATTCCAAATTTACAATAATTTCCAAAATTGCCCCCATCCTTCTATTATCCATCCGATATACATTATTCATACAAATACATCCAAGTATTCACACAAAGAATGATGTCAATCAATCTAATCCAATTAATTAATCTTTGATTAATGACCATCCAATGTTCATACAACGATTTGATTTGCGCGAATCCAACTCGTTTAAGAATAAATACTCAAAGTACGTATTCTTGAATTATATCGAACTACAATTTTAAATCCAATTTAAATTGTATCCAATACTAATTCATATTTAATTCCAAATTAAATAATTACACTTATTTTTGTGCCTTAAAGACTTGGATTCCAAATCCAATCCAATTAAGTCCAATGGGCTTTCAATTGGTTCTTTAGGCGTGGGCTTTGGCTATTATGGATCCAACCCAAAAGCCAAAGCCCAATTAGGAATCACCCTTTGCCAAAAAATCAATTTAGGCCCAATTAAAGTTTTAAAGGCCCAATTAGTCATATTTGGACTTTATGGAAATGGTTTTAGGCCCAGTTGGATCCAATCCAATTGTCCAAATCTATATTTGGCCCAACCAAGCCCATTAGCCCAAATACAACAAATTAAATGAATATATTATTCCAAAATACATATTAATCCAATTAAAGTGCAATTACCACAATTAATTGATTAATCTAATATTTCTAAAACATCAATTAATCTAATTAATCATACTTTAATTCTCAAATTCATGTCCAACACAAAATTGAGTCAAAATCAATCCATTCAACATGCTATAACTCACGGTAATGGGCAAAATAATATCCAATTTTGATTTCAATCTAATTAAATCAACAATCAATATTCATTTCATGCCATAAACTCATCCAATAGTCAAATTCAAAAAAAAATTCACCATGAGTGTTCAAGGGTCTAGTTTCGGCCAAGCTTAAGATTTGGGCAAATTTTTGATCCAATCAATTTCACAAATCCAATGATGCATAGATCCTATTTATCATCATCAAAGCACAACCAAACAATCAATTTAGACATTTATAAACTCCAAGCATAAAATCCCCAAATTTTAGTTAAGAACCCTAGAAATTAAAATCAAGTTTAGGTGGCTCTGATACCATTGTTAGTGTCCTTGACATGCCAAGGATCTCTAAACATTGATTCAAGTGTGTGAATTAAATAAGTAAGTTTGCGGAAAGAACTTACATAGATTGGTTTGGATGATGGATTTCAAAAACTTTCTTTGTATGTTGGAGGCTCTAAGCTTACAAATTGAATTCCAAATCAAGGGTGAGTTTCCCTATCACATTTTTTTGACTCTCTATGTGCTAGCAAGGTTGAAATTTTTGCAACAAAAATTTCTTTGGAGAATAAGGTCTCACGGCAATTGAGGAGGAGGAAGAGAGAGAGAGATTTTTTTTTTCACTTTCCAAAAGTTTTGTGCGTTATGTTTTAAAACTTGTTCAAGAAGCTTTAGTTGTTTGAAAGATTGCATTAATACATCCAACTACTTCCATCACACTTGTGACAAGTTGATGTAAGTTAGTAGGTCCCACCACTTTGAATTCAAAATTCAAGTTGGCTTACACAACACACTTTGGGCTCGGGTTCGTTTAATCCAATTAAACAAATTTTTCGTTGCGATGTAATTAAATCCAATTTAATTAAATAATAATGCCTAACAAAATTATTACGAAAGTCGCTTATGAATTAATTATAAATTAATTCGTTCACCCGAATTAAAATCTAATTTTAATTCTGCATTGAAATCTGATTTGAATTAATATATCCAATATATTATTTAATCGATTAATTACAAATTAATAGCGTTCTCTCTTTTATTCGAATTTTATCCCAGATAAATTCTTGCCGCAATTAATCCCAGATTAATTTTCTCCCTCATAATTAATCTCAGATTAATTCTGTTCGAGTCAAATGTCATCGGTGAATCTTTGGGAAGCGACCCAAGAGATCACTGGATATGTTGGCAGTAAATACAGTCATCGGACTATCAGAACATGTGCGTACCATGTACCATGTTCTTATCGATTTATAAGACATGGTTGGCTTCTAGCAAAGCACCGTGCCTACCCAGTTCTCTAGAAATCTTCAATGAGGAATATATAATATGTATCAGGCGTAGCATAGAACGTATTGCGTAATACGATCTAGTATCAGATGTCTCATGCTAGGCCTGGGGCTCGAATTATGTCTGCCCCATACGAAGCATATATCGGATCACTAGTAACTAGTCTCTGTAATCGGATAATCATGACCTAGTCATACTATCCCGATAGCTACAACATTTAAGAGTACTAGTTCTGTATCATGCGTGATCATCATCTCCATATGACTGAAGTGATACTTCTATCTTGACATCACACCCAATACACTACGATTCTCAGTAAACCCAGAAGAGGCGTATACAGAATCTGTTAAAGTTTCAGACGACTAAAACCAAAGCGTACTGATTATCGCAAGTATTAGCGATGCAAGTCTCAGGTTAAGACCACATACATCTACCCTGATTCAGATTCCTATAGATACATAGTCATACTACCAATGAGATTTTGAGGGGTCTATCCAGAGCGAAGCTGTTTCTGGTCCAACGGCTAACAGAACCTCCTATCACACTTGCATAAGTATCCAATACTTAAATATATGAGAACTATGTCGTTAAGTTTCCATAACGCGCACAAGTGTAATACTAGTCTATTCCGCATTATCGATGTCCAGTCTCGATAATACTACGAGTAGGGATATTTAATGATTAAACCGTTCATGGATTAATACTATCTCATATCTTATTAATTCGGAACTAATCATAAGGACTTTTATCATTTATACATATCCAAGTAATCCAATTACAAAATGATAAAATAACAATTTCCTTTGTCACATAGTTAATTTGTACAAAAACACCATGTCTTTTACAAATAGTGATGCTATGGGTCATAATTGTCCAACAATAATGGCAAAAACTGGACTTAACATTTGGATTTTTGAGGTTGAAAACTTGAAATGGCGTTCTAACGAAATACAATTTCTGAAATTACAACTTTGCGTAATTTTCATATTTTGTCCAGAACATCTTACTCCGATATTGGATTGAGGTGATTCAAGTTTCAGATGAAAGAAGACTCAAAGATCTACAACTTTGATGATCATAAGAATTTTGAATTCTGAAGTTTTCAAGATAGAAATTGATGAAAAATCCATAGTGAGTTATGTGTAATTATTAAAGTCATTATCAAAAATAAAAAAATGGAAAATGACTATTTAAAATTATCAAACTTCCACCAAACATGCTTGCATATTTGATGGAAGATTTGGTGGAGTGTTTGGTGCCATGTTTGGTGGAGAAATTGATGAAGCTAAAATTTTGCCTATAAGTAGAGCTTGATTTCATTTGTAATTTTTATACTTTTCTTAGCTTTCTTTATAAAGAACTGGGGACTGTATATGGTTTGTATATATTTAAAGTAATGTATTTTTATTTTTAGTAGTAATAATAGTTTGTGTGTTTTATCTTTCTTTTATGTTTAGTAATTAATTTCTGCTAGAGGAAGGGTGAAACATTTAATATGATAAAGTATATTATTCTCACTTATTTTATAATATAGAAATTGTAACTTAATAATATTGATTAATATTGATATTGCCTACATGGCTGGTTTTATTTATTTGACATAATGTGACACCGTCTATATGTTCGGTCTTTAGGTGACAGATGATTACCGCCTATATGGTTGGTTTATAGACAAATAATAACACCACATTTATGGCTAGTTTGACTTAATTAATCGGGTAACACTGAAAATTTCTATATTATAAAAAGTGAGATTTCTACATTTGAAATATTAAAGGTGGATCCCCTAACCCACCAACATTTTATTTTTATTCTAGGGAATTGATGAAGCACAATATTCATATGTTTAATAATTGATTTTCTTTGTATAATGTGTGATGTTTTGGCTTGTTTATTGAATTTTAATCTTAATGCTTATTGTTGCCTAATCACCAATAATATTGATGTGGTAAACTTAAAATTAACTTGGAAAATGGATTTTAGGTTTCAGCCTTAGATTCAATATCTCACGATCTCATCTTAGAGATTTCCTTCTAGGATATGAATATATCTGTCGGGCGTGGGTAGCCACAATTGGAACTTGAACTTAATGAATTCAGAGTTTCTTAATTAACATATGAATATAGTTTATTGGGTTACTTTGGGTGTTTGCATCTAACCATCAAAAGAGGCTTTTTTGTATATTTTCGTGTTCCAGGTTAACAACTGATTTATTATAAATGTTTAGGAGAATCAATTCATCATTAGAGTAATATTGGGTGGATTCACAACCCTAGATGTTCTCTTTATTATTAATTTCTTTTGTTTGTATTTCTATTTATTTATTTAGTTAAATCCAACTTCAACCAAACAACCAATCTTTTCCTACCTCAATTAGATACTTATAAATAAATAACTTCAATAATTAACAACATAGAATTTAAGTCCTCGTGGGATCGATATTTTTATACTACTTGAGCGATACGTGTGCTTGCGTAACGTGTGTGATTTCACCGATCACTCTACTTGTTTAAGATAAACACCATTCTTTTCTTTTTTTCCCCTTATTTTTCTTTGATTCCAGGTGGTCGAATGTAACATCCCCGATCTTGGAGATGTTACCGGTAGGGAATAGGCCGTATTATTCCCCTGAGCCTCTGACTTCAGACTTTAGCTATTCTTATCTCACATAAAAACTCATGCATAGGGACATTTGCCCCAACTCAACGACATGAAATGCATCTTAAATACGCATATAGTGTACTACATGTCACAACTTTGATAATAATACATTATCTCATTTTAATAAATTGTTCAATACAGTGCATGTCATACAACTTTCACTCCGACACTGACAATGTTGAAACTCTATACACACTCTGATGGACTCAGACCCTCTAGTGACTGCATCAGTATCCGACCTCCCGAGCTCGTCCCCTGAGAATACCTGCAAAACAAGAAAAACTGAGAGTGGGGGGTTAGATCGCTTGAACGATCTAAGTGAGTGGACGATAAAAACTGGAATACTGTAATGAAAATGTCTAATTAAAAACAAGGTTCTTTCAGAAAATCAAATTATATATAAATCATTTTGCTTGTCTAAAAACTCTGAACTATTTTTAGAAAAACCTGTCTGGAATCTCTTTTATAAAACTTAAATTTTCTGAAATATGCTTTTGAAAGTCTGGTACTCTAAACTTATATTTGAAAGTTCTATTCTGAAAACTGTTATCTGAAAATCTGATATCTGAAAACTGGTCTGTATCTGAAAACTGGTCTGTATCTAAAAACTAGACTTATGGGGGCGTTACATATCGTCGTCCCCACATACGCCTAACTAGAACCAGGAATGCAAATCCATGACTTTGAGGAGTTACATATCGTCGCCCCCCAAAACATGCCACTCATGTCCCTCAAATTAGTGATCTTGGGGCATTACGTATTGTCGTCCCCCAAGCCACTGAACTAGAACTGGGGGTGCGGATCTATGCTACCCTGCAAGCTCTGAACCAGGATCTAGGGGCATCTGTCATCCCTAGTCCTGAACTAGGACCTGGGGGCGTTATGTATCACCATCCCCCCAGTCCTCTATATGTGCACATGTGCTTGTTGGGTTCCTAGAACATGCCAATGATCTTCTAACATGAAATTGGTGTGAATACTCAAAGAAGTTGTGGAAAAACTTATATTGATCGGTTTCGTAGGATGTTGGAAGTTCAAAAGTTTTGTTGAAAAATAAGAGCTCCAAGCCTTTTCTTTGTGTTCCAAACTCAAGGAATGGTTTCCCTAACACCTTGAATGACTCCTCTGAAGTGTTAGCTTGAAGAAATTTTGAAGCAAAATTTCTATAATGGAGAAGGAAGCTCACGACAAAAATGTAGTGGAGAGGGAGAGAGTTTTCAATTTTTTATGTATTTGATTTTAAAAAATCTAATACCATTTACCAAATCAAATTTGGTATATGTCTTTCAAAGGAAATAAAATAATGCAAACTGTGTAGAGATTGTTTAGAGTGTTGAATAAGCAATCTAATGCTTACACTCCATTTCAACCACTTCCAACACTAGTCAAAAGTGTGATGTAAGTCAAGTGGGTCCCACCACTTGTAAATTCCGAATTTAAGTCGAACAATCTCAACGAGCAACTTCGCTTGGGCTCGGGTTCGTTTAATTCCAAATTAATGAATTTTTCGTTGCGCATAATTAAATATTAAAGTCGCTTACGAATTAATTCTAAATTAATTCGTTCGCCCGAATTAAAATCTAATTTTAATTCTGCTTTGAAATCTAATTCCAATTAATATATCGAATATATTATTTAATCGATTAATTCCAAATTAATCGTTCTCTCTCTACTATTCGAATTTTATCCCAGATAAATTCTTACCGTAATTAATCCTAGATTAATTTTCTCTTTCTTCTAATTAATCTCATCTTAATTTTGTTCGAGTCAAATGTCATCAGTAAATCTTTGGGAAGCGACCCATGAGATTCCTGGATATGTTGGTAGTAAATACAGTCATCGGACTATTTGAATACGTGCGTACCCCGTACCACGTTCTTACCGATTTACATGACATGGTTGGCTTCTAGCAAAACACCGTGCCTACCCAATTCTCCAGAAATATTCTTTTAAGGAATACATAATCTATATCAAGCGTAGTATACCAATTATTGCGTATTACGATCCAGCATCGGATGTCACATGCTAGGCCTGGAGTTGGAATTGTGTCTGCCCCGTACGAAGCATATATCGGATCACTAGCAACTAGTCTTTTTAATCAGATAACAACATAATTGAGTACCAGCTCTGTATCCCTGCGTGATCATCATCTCCATATGACTGAAGTGATACTTCCATCTTGACATCACACCCAATACACTACGATTCTCAATAAACCCAGAAAAGGCGTACACAGAACCCGTTAAAGACCCGGACGACCAAAACCAAAGCGTATTGATTGTCGCAAGTATTAGCGATGCAAGTCTCAGGTTAAGACCAAATACACCTACCCTGATTCGAATTTCTATAGATACATAGTCATACTACCAATGGGATTCCGGGGGGTCTATCCAGAGCGAAGCTGTTCCCGTACCATCGGTAAACAGAACCTTCTATTACACTTGCATGAGTATCCAATACCCAAATATATGAGAACTATGTTGTTACGCTTCCATAACGTTCACAAGTGTAATACTAGCCTATTCCGCATTATCGATGTCCAGTCTCGATAATACTACGACTAGGGATATTTAATGATTAAACCGTTCATGGATTAATATTGTCTCATATCTTATTAATCTGGAACTAATCATAATGACTTTTTTCATTTATACATATCCAAGTAATCCAATTACAAAATGATAAAATAGCAATTTCCTTTGTCACATAGTTAATTTGTACAAAAACCACAATGTCTTTTACAAATAGTGATGTTATGGGTCATAATTGTCCAACAGTGCTATCTGTCAATTCCATAACTGAATGAAGTTACATACTAGTGGGTTTTTCCCCATGCCTTGAAATCATAAAACCGTGCTTTGAAAATATTTTTATCTCAAGCATAACTTTAAGACAAAAAGCTTTCATGTGATAACTGGAAAAAAATCATCTAAAGCCCTAAAGCGTAAAAATAAGTCAATTACAAAAAATAACAAAAAAAAAGTCAATTAAAAAAAAAAAGAATGTCCACTCACAGGTTTGAGGTTCTGCTAGCATGACGTCACTTCGCCGATAGGTTTTGTGGTTCCTGCAATAATCTCTAATTGATAACTTGATGAGCGGAAAATATATCAATATTTACCGCCCCTTTAACTTAATATTTTGTTTAGTTTCTCGGGTTTGATGAACGTTTTGATGTGTTTTAGTTTATTTTGCAGATAAAATAATATCGGATCTCAATGAAATCATTTAGGACGAAATATGGGTCAAATAAGGGCAATTATTGGACTTGATATTTTAATTTTGGAGATTGGAAACTTGAAAGGGCGTTTTAACGAAGTGCAGTTTTGGAAATTCCAGTTTTGTACATCTGTCGTAATTTGGGCATAACGGTTTACTCCGATATCGGATTGAGCTGATTCAAGCTTCAGATTAAAGAAGACTCAAAGCTCTACAACTTTGAAGAATAAAATAATTTCGAATTCTGAAGATTTCATGCCCGAAATTGATGAACCATCCAGAAGTGTGTTGTGTGTAATTATTCAAGTCACTTTCAATCATTTTCAAAGCAAAAAATAAATAATAAATAAATAATAAAAATTATCAAATCATCACCAAACATGATAAGAGATTAGTGGAGCAATTAATAATGGATTTGTAGTTAGAGCAATTAGTGGAGCAATTAATAATTGATTTGGTGGATGATTTGATGGAGGCAAAATTTTACCTATAAATACCAAGTCATTTCATTTGTAAAATTCATACTTTCTTCTAAGGAATTCCTTAAGACTACTAAGAAGATTGTATCTTGTTTGTTTATTTACAGCTTTCAGTAATTAATTTCTGCTTTCGCACTTTCTTTTCTTTACTTTTCAATTTTTACTTTCCGCAATTTACTTTTACGCACAATACTTTTCTTTCTTTAATTTTCAGTTTTTACTTTTCAGTAATTTACTTTCAGCAATTTACTTTTCAGCAATTTACTTTTCAGCAATTTACTTTCAGCAATTTACATTCAGTAATTTACTTTCAGCATTTAATTTTCAGTATTTAATTTCAGCATTTACTTTCAGCATTTACTTTTCAGTATTTAATTTTCAGTATTTAATTTTCAGTATTTTACTTTATGTCTTTTATTTTATTTAAGTTTTTTTTACTACCCGTAAATATGTGTCGTAACTAAGCCAGTTATCTGGGGTTGTGATGAAATCTAATATCACCGGTTTATAAGGGGTTAGATTATAGCTTGGGTAATATAAAGATTTATTTATTGAGTCTTAATCTTAATGCTTTTTCATTAACTGGCCATTAATAAAATTGAACTGGGAAACTTAAAATGAACTAGACATAGGGATTTTAAGTTTAAGACCTTAGACTCAATAGTCCACGATCTTCCTTGAGGATAGATAACCCTTTAATAGATTTCCTTACAGGATAGGCATATACCTGTCGGGCGGGGGTAGCCATAATTGGAACTTAAACTTAATGAATCCAGATAATCTGGTTGACATAGACATATGGTTCAATTGGTTAAACTGGGTATTTGTGTCTGACCATCGACAAAGGCTTACACATAATTTAGTGTTCCAGGTTAATAAATCAATATATTACCCAACTTTAAGATAACCACTTCATCTTTAAAATGATATTGGAAGAAATCACAACCCTAGATAGTTTTTAATATTGAATTTTCTTAAAATCTACTTTCGAACAATTTTATTTACTTGTTTTTAAATTTAGAATCGTTACCATTTCAAATCAATCAATCAAACAACTTGTTAGATACTAGTAATCATTTAACCTCATAAAATTAATAAATTAGATATTAAGTCCTCGTGGGATCGATATTTTTATACTACTTGAACGATATGTGCGCTTGCGTTATACGTGTGTGTTTACGCCGGTCATAACTCTGATTAGATAATAAGTCGTGGATTGTATTATAGAATTAAGCTAAATCTATCGATTTAAATACTCACTATCGTTTTCAGGCATAATATACTTACATTATGGTGTATTATATATAAACAAGTCGATACGAGACCCTTAGGGTGGCCTTTAACATGCTAGAGTGGAACTGGGACAGTTTAAAATGGATTTTGGGATTTTCTGATCTTCGCATCATGACGCAAAGCATTGCGCGTCACGACGCGCTTGAATCTAGAACGAACTGCATGGGTTTTCTAATGCGTGTTGCGACACAAGTTTCTTACGCGTCGTGACGCGTGCAAACCAAAAGCAGATATACATAATTTTCCCAGAACGCGTCCCGACGCAGGTGTCTGTGCGTCGCGACGCGCGCCTATTTTCCAGAATTCTGCTATTTCTTCATCAAGTCTAATTCACCCAAATGTAATCACTAACACTCATATACCATAAACCAATACACAATTTATCACCAAAACTCTATGTTCACATACCCTAACCACCATTTCATCATTCATACTCTTTTATCCTAAAACTCCCAAATCACTTTAAATCTAATATATTCATGAATTGATCATTCCATGACATAATTATTTTTTTATGCAATGATTTACATGCCCATATTACTAATAAAGCATTAATAACCTTAAAACTTCATATTTCTAATTTGGGTCAAATCAGTATTACCTTCTTCTTGTTGCTTAATTCATTTTCTAAATCCCCCAAGATTGAAAAGCTCCCTCTTTTTTTCTATTTCTTCTTTCATCTTCTCTCTTTCTTCGCATCTCTTTCTTTCTTCTTCTTCTCTTTCTCTTCTTCTTCTCTCCAACGTTTTCTTCTTTCTTTTCTTTTTCTCTAATTTTGTGATTAGTGAATAGTGTTCTCTTTAAATAGTGAGGTTATTTGATATTTGGAAAAATGGGGAAAAATATGGAAAAATGTAGAAGGTTTGAGATTCTTCTAGTTAAGTCCAAAATTACTATTCATCCGAATTTTGATCTGTATTTGTGACTTACTTCAGATCCGATTTTGGAAAAGTATTCAACTCAAAAGTTATAGATCTCGATCTCAGCTTTCTGATGATATACAATTCATAAAAATCAGAGTTCGTATGAGAAAGTTACGGCCCAAATACCATGGACTATCTGGACTGGAACATCATAGAATTTCGCATCGAAGTTTTGAAGAATTTACCGTTTTTTCCCCTAAAGTAGTTCCGTGAATGTATATATGCTCAGATATAATTTATATTACGTAACACTTGTTTCATGATGTAATAGTGGTCGGGATTTTCGATCGTTATAAATTTTATCCCCCCTTAAATAGGATTCGTCATTGAATCCTTTCTGGGGTTTAACTCACGGATTTCTCTTGATTCAGAATATTTTATGTTTCTGCTATACTTGTCTTCCTTACCTTCCTTTCTGCCGCTGCTATACTTATCTTTCTTCTGGGTACGCTTGACATACTTAACTATCCTTATGTGTTAGAGAAATATCATTTCTAAACCTCTAACTATATTCGACTTTCTTTATCTCAACTATCCACATAAATATCGGTTCCAAAATTATACTATGTCCATGGCCTGCCATCCTACTCATCTTAGTTCCATTCTGATTTGTAACCTCCATATCTCCTTGTCGTGACAACAATAACTTCTAAATATCTTTAGGAACTTCGGTTACTCTTCACGTTTAAGTATCCCATAGTACTTTATGTTATAACTCATAACCTTCATTTTCCTTTGACCTGTATATACTTTGGGTTCTTCAGCTATTCTACTTAAATGAATTTACAAGATATGCCTTATCTTAATATTTATTATCTTATCTTAACCAACTATTTGACTCTCTCAATTTTCCTCCTTACTAAACTTCTTTTACTTATAAGCTTCCTCTTTTCGAGTTCTCACATTTACGACTATCTCTGGGTTTTGGACTTCATGATTTATAACTAACCTTTCCAAATACTCTTAATGTCCATTAATGTTTCTCATATTTATGATGCTATATCAGGGTAGTTCTTTCTTTCCGATGACTTTTCTTGGTTGGCTAAGAAATTCTGGGGCAAAATCTTATACTAAGCTTGATTATATAGACCTTTATACGAAGGCTATGTTATTTATTATTATGTTAATACTGGTTTACTCTTATGTACCTTCGATTACTTTACTAGCTCAATTCAGTTACTGTCTTTCACACGACTTGTTCTTTATGCTAGGCTGCATTACTTGTAAATCTTACCTTTACCCGAGATCCGTTTACGCATATTATACCTTGATGATTTATTCATTGTAGCTAGGGCAATCCCAAACCCGTGATGGTTTGGCTAACTTAAACTATGGATAGTTACTTCTCATAGATCACAAGAATCAAAACATAATAGAACTTTGGTTCTAGTCCAACGCTTGAGAGATACCAAGTATTTTTCTTATATTGTCATCTCACCTTGATGGTTCTTCTTTCAAATCTTATGGTTAGTGTTCTTTTCATCTTTTGTCCTACTCCATTCTATGCCTAAAACTTCTGTAATATAAAGGTTTGATGCTCTTCATAAGTTTATTTTTTTTATGGGACCATTTTGAGGTGAATATCATGGCCCATCTCTGCTGTCGAGATCTATCAAGGGTTGGGAGGGTGGGGATCGATCTTGATGCCTTTCTGGTGGTGGTAATCTCATCAACTACCCATGTTGTAATTGTGTGTTCTATTCATCTAGAAGTCTAAGACTCTCATGTTTACTAGTTCCCGCTCCCACACTAAGATACTCCCACTAGGTACTATCTGAGTTGTATCCTTTTTCAACTTCACTCTTGATTCGCTACCCAACTATCGATTATACTACCTCTTATCATAAGCCTTTTTCTAGAATTATGCTCTCCAAACATTTCATCATTTTACTTTTATACCCATTTCTACTAGTTTCTGTTGCTTGACCGTCTTAAGTCTTTATTCTTTCTATAAATCCTACTATACTATATATGTTATTCTTCCTTACGAAATCTACTCAGCTACTTAGATTTTCTTCTGATCTTGGTCCTTTGAACTCCTTATATCCTTACTTTTCTTGAAAGCTCTATCAACTTCAATTACTTAGGACATCTCTTACAGAATTTTTAGTTCAGGTACTACTCTTTACCTAGTCTTTTTCTTCTCACTACCATGAGACTCTTATAAATTGTTCACTTTATTCCTGAAAATTGTTCTCCATGATCTCTTTGTACTCATAAGTTTTTACTTATTTACGGGTTCCTTAATTCAACGATGGCTTTTAGACTTAATTGACTTATTGTAGCTTCAAACTATTCTATCTCATGTTTCTTGTCTATAATTTATTGAACTCATCGATTTGGCTGTCTAGCCATCTCGTGATTTTTCTAATCTCTCAATTACTCTTCCTTATTGGTTCTTCTCTTTACTGGGCTCTTAATTGAGGGGTGAGCATATGCATTCCATAAGGATCTATAGACACACATTTCTGTTCTACGCTTAACTAGGTGATGATCTAGTTAGGTATCTATATGCTTACTAGATTCTAGGTTTCTAGAAGAAAGGGTCATCATTCGTTCTACATGAACTTAATTGACTATTCTATGTCTTGGGTCTACAACTATTACCAACTATCAATGCTATTGTCTTCTTACTATGTTAACTATGTGTCTGAATGTTCTGAATTTCCTTGTTAGTCTTCCCATCCCTTTTTACCTTTTGCATAACCTATTTCTTTGCTCTACGCCTTACTGCTGAGGCTAATAGTGTTTCAATCTCCTAACTACTTCCTAGATCTCCACTCTCTATTCTTTTTATAAGTCTCGACTTTGGCACTTTGTTCTACTGTCCGTACTAGTACTCTTGCCACTCCTAAATATCTCCAATCTCCCGGGTCTATTCTTATATACGTTCATAGATTTCTACTGGCTTGAGCTGATCTGTAGGTTCTACTGCATTTGGTCTATCTTATAGACTCCTACTAGTCTTTACAAGCGTCGCGCTGCCTTGCCTTGATCTTTGGGCTATATTGGGTTATCTTCTTTATATCCTTGAAAACTTCCTTGATACTTTTTCTAGGTGGTCTACCTCCCAAGGTCTTTCATTTCCTAAGTTGAACTCTCTTCAGGCTTCTTACGGTCATCTATATCATACTGGTAGGGACCAGGACAAACATCTTATGCCTTGATGAATTTCGGTATTCTTTTTCTGGTACTCCGTGTCCTGGTGGAGTCTGTTTCTCATGTAAGGTAGGCATGAGCTAGATTCCATCATGACAACTTCATTGATTGGCATCGCAGATGGGTGAGGATTTGGGTAGGTCGGGGCCTCAACGAATGGATTCTTTGGTTTGGGCAACTAATCATTTTCTTGACGTCATTCCTCTTATTTGCCTGTGGGCCTAGGTTTGGGGAATCTAGAATCTTGTGTCCTTATGGCATCTCACATCTATAAGAGGCCTCCACGACTAATCCTAATTTCTTGCTTTTTCTGTCTTATGGCTGTTCTTGGTTATTCAGGGAACTCGCTATCTATATGAAGTGCTCGAGAGTTATTGGATCAACTTGGAAGAATTTTCTGAGGAGGAAATGAATCTTACTTGGAGGGAAAGAACTTTATTTAGGTCTACTCGGTATTTTACTCTTGTTCGGACTTGCTATATTCTTCTTCACTACCCCAAGTTCTGGTGTTTTCCATCTTCTCTCATTCTATACTTCTATCTCTTTACTGCCTCTGGTTACTTAGATCTTTTGTACCTTATCCTTTTTCTTTCCTTATTTTTCTTTCTAGCTTTCTATCTCTCTCTTCCTACTTTCTTAAGTGGTTATCCATATAACTTTATTATTTCTTTCTGTCTCCTTACTTTTCCATCTTTGGCTGCTTAAACCTCTACGCATCTCTCATTCCTTTCTTATAACTCATTTTTCCACTCCCTTGGGTACTTTTCTTAAAATCTTACTGTCTGGTTTCATAGCTCGTTTATACTTTTGGTAATAGGTCAGAATGACTATAGGGGAATTCTCAACTTAGATCTAGAGTATAATTATTCTCGCGAGGAATACTATTCGAATAATCTGGGAAAACTTACTAACCTATCTATGGATCTTGAGGACGTACTCGAGGATCGGATACTAGAAAGGTAGTGCCCCGCTTATAATTATCTCATACATACTATGTATATAAGACCCCAGCACTCTATCCACTACAGTCACTGACTCCCTAGACCATGCTCTGATACCATCTTTGTAACATCCCCGATCTAGGAGATGTTACCGGCAGCAAATAGGCCGTATTATTCCCCTGAGCCTCTGACTTCTGAATTTTTCTATTCTTATCTCATATAAAAACTCATGCATAGGGACCTTTGTCCCACCTCAACGACATGAAATGCATATTAAATACTCATATAGTGTATTACATGTCACAACTTTGATAATAATACATTAGCACATTTTAATAACTTGTTCAATACAGTATATGTCATACAACTTTCACTTCGACACTGACAATGTTGAAACTCTATATACACTCTGGTGGACTCAGACCCTCTAATGACTGCATCAGTATCCGTCCTCCCGAGCTCGTCCCCTGAGAATACCTGCAAAACAAGAAAAATTAGCAGTGAGGGGTTATATCGCTTGAACGATCTAAGTGAGGGACAATAAAAACTTGAATA
>SKCR01043093.1:0-41933 GCA_019454045.1 Zanthoxylum bungeanum
ACCGCTTGACCCAGAAATTGAAAGAACCACCAGATAGTTGAGAAGGGAAAGGCGAGAAGGCCAAAAAGCTTTAGTCAACATGGAACCTGAACCTTTAGAAGTTGCACCACCAATTCCCATTCGAGATAGAACCATTCCGGTGGTCGACGGCTTCATTTCCTGTATTGTACTTCCTCCCTTACCAGCAAATGCATGTGACATCAAAACATGCATTCAGATGATTCAGCAGTCAGTTCATTTTTAGGGGAATGCAACTAAAGTCCCTAATGCTCACATCAGCAACTTCCTGGAAGTTTACGACACTTTTAATTACAACCGAGGAGCTGAAGAAGCAATGAGACTGTGGGTTTTTCCATATTCCTTGAAAGACAGAGCTAAAGCCTGGCTACATTCACTACCAGCAAGTTCTATCACAACTTGGAACACTTTAGCCACCAAATTCCTTTCAAAGTATTTTCCACCAGCTAGAACAGCAAAACTGAGGAATGACATCACATCCTTTGTACAACAAGACTCGGAAACTCTCTACGAAGCTTGGGAAAGGTACAAAGATTTACTCCGGAAATGTCCTCACCATGAGATTCCAAAATGGCTTCAAGTCCAAACTTTCTATAATGGACTTTCGGGACTAATGAGAACCACAATTGATGCTGCTGCTAGAGGAGCTTTGATGGAAAAATTAGAAGATCAAGCTTGAGACTTAATCGAAGAAATGGCCAACAATAATTCCTTGTGGCCAACAGAAAGAAGCATGATCCAAAGAATTGGTGGAATTTATGGAGTTGGAGCCAATACAGCAGTTAATGCCAAGCTAGATTTGTTAGTGATATACCCTATACCCAACTTATGGATGGGCTATATGTACATGTATTTGTAATATTTTCATTAATTAATAAAATGACAATCTTTATTATACGTGTCTTACATAACTTATAAGAATCATCAACAGTGTAATAAAGCCCTTGGAGTAATAAGACGATGGCTTCCACGCCTTATGAGAATCATTACTCTTAAATATTCCTAGTCATAGTTTTGTGAATAATCTGGACGTTCATAAAGCAGAGAGACTAGCATGATGATATGATCCGCCCTTAAGTTGGGTAGCCGATCTCATAGGCTACTAGCGGAGATCCGTCCACTTGGTGTATCACATGGATGCATGAGTTGCTCGTGTCCATCGAACTGACCGTCGAAAGTTCTCATATGGAGTGTTTATCCCATGTGTCTGTGAGAACTTTCATGTATCGATTATATGACTAGTCCTTAGACTTGAGGTCTTTACAATCTTATGTGTGGATTAAATAACTTTGACATTCTCCTTCCCCGATTCAAAAGATCTGATCATAAGGGTATGATTGGGTCATTTGTTGAAACATATGAAGTTTGTAAAGATACAACAGAGAATCGCCACTCTCTCGGATAATATTTTCTTATAAGAGAAGTATTCCAGTTCACGGGTTGATATGTGTGATCAGTGCTTGAGACTGTGGCCACAGCGGAAGAATCATGTGAGATTCTTGGGTTAGCACGATTCATGACACTATCAACATCATACCTTTGACCATATGCATAGACACTTTCCGTACCCTAGGTCAATAGGTGGGGATACAATGAGGCGAAGGACCGTATCATATGTAAATTGCATACATAATGGGTATATATATCTTTCATTCTCATTTGAGGGCCTTGGCATGTTGCTAGATGTCAACCTTGGTCATTGAAATCGAACGACCATCTGATCGGAGGATAATTTATGTTCGATTAAATTATCACGATTCATTTCATGTCCAACTTGAGGGCAACCCAAACGGTCACACACAACAAAGTCGAAATCAATGGTTAACAGTGCACAGTACAAATATAACAGCATATATGATTGCTGTAGGAATTATTCATAAATAGTTCAATGTGTTTAATTATTGAACAAATCATTTATGAGGTTCCATAGTGGCTTAGGGATTGGTGAATGACGATGGGGGCACTTTGGGATTTGGAATAAAAAAAGTACTATTCACGTGAATAGTAATATGAATAGTAATTTTTTTTTGTTATTTTTTTTGAATTCCAATTCGGCTCAAACACTTATTAGGGTTTTATAATCTCATTTAACAACTAAATTAAGATCCAATGGCTAAGATTAAATTAGCTTTTATCCCACATCAGATTCTTAATTAATTTTGTTGTCTTTGGAATTTTATATAAACCCAAAGAATTCTTCACAAATTTTTACACCAAACCTTTCATATCTTGGGTTTATATAAGTGAGCAACTCTAAAGTTTAAAAGTAATCCACTGATTTTGAGGATCCTTAAGTCTAATTGACTAGAGGAACCTCGAGTTAAAAGTTTTGAGGTATTTGCCTAGGCTAGCACCAAGAGCAAAATACCCTTGCACTCAAGGCGTAGTCATGCCGTTGAGTTTTGGCTTTGGTGTGTGCATCTTTGGAGGCCACACACTTGGGTGGCTCTTTGGAACATGGAAGAGCTTGCTGAGTTCGAGAAAAGCTTGTAGATTGGAGGGAGGACTTGAGGAGTCTACGGTTCAAGTAAGTCTTTTTCTATCTTTATTTTATTTAGAGTTCTTATGATAGTTAGCATGTTTAGGTTTATGTTATTTGCATGTTTTATGAGTTTTATGCTTAGAATATATAGTAACATTCCTAGGCTTGTAGAATAATCAAAACAAATGGGTCTTGGGCAAAGGGAAAGCGGCATAATAATTTTGATTTTCCACTGCGCACTCACGGCCGCTTCCCAACAGTGGTATCGGCGCACCATTTTTGTTTTGATTAGTTATCACTCATTTGAACTCGAAGTTGGGTGTTTAAAAGCTCGTTGGAAATCTAACACCCTGAAATTAATTTTAGGTACAAGTTTTGCATGATTTGGTTAAGATTTGAATTGTGAAATTGCATTTAAAGTTCATGCGTCTACAGAAAAACGTGAATATTAAATTTATTTGAATAAAATAAAATAGAATATCATAATTAAATATTAATCAAAGTTATTTAATGCCTAAAATAATTCCAACATATTAAAACTCATATGCTTGATGATTCTATGTATGATTAGAATTGGCATGATTCTTTTAGGGTGAGGTGCAAGCATCTAGAGACTTTCTAAGAAATTGAGAGTGTATTGCTTATCCCTTAGCTAAGTAATTATTCTGTGATGAACTTAGAGATTTATGAGGTTCCATAGTGGCTTAGGGATTGGTGAATGACGATGGGGGCACTTTGGGATTTGGAATTAAAAAAAAAGTACTATTCATGTGAATAGTAATTTTTTTTTGTTATTTGTTTTGAATTCCAATTCGGCTCAAACACTTATTAGGGTTTTATAATCTCATTTAACCACTAAAATAAAATTCAATGGCTAAGATTAAATTAGCTTTTATCCCACCTCAGATTCTTAATTAATTTTGTTGTCTTTGAGCTTTATATAAACCCAAAGAATTCTTCACAAATGTTTACACCAAACCTTTCATATCTTGGATTTATATAAGTGAGCCAATCTAAATTTTAGAAGTAAGCCACTGATTTTGAGGATCCTTAAGTCTAATTGACTAGAGGAACCTCGAGCTATAAGTTTTGAGGTATTTGCCTAGGCTAGCACCAAGGGCAAAATACCAGTGCACTCAAGGCGTAGTCTTGCCGTTGAGTTTTGGCTTTGGTGTGTGCATCATTGGAGGTCACACACTTGGATGGCTCTTTGGAACGTGGAAGAGCTTGCTGAGTTCGAGAAAAGCTTGTAGATTGGAGGGAGGACTTGATGAGTCTACGGTTCAAGTAAGTCTTTTTCTTTCTTTATTTTATTTAGAGTTCTTATGATAGTTAGCATGTTTAGGTTTATGTTATTTGCATGTTTTATGAGTTTTATGCTTAGAATATATAGTAACATGACTAGGTTTGTAGAATAATCAAAATAAATGGGTATTGGGCAAAGGGAAAGCGGCATAATAATTTTGATTTTCCGCTGCGCACTTACGGCCGCTTCCCAACAGTGGTATCAGCGCGCCATTTTTGTTTTGATTAGTTCTCACTCATTTGAACTCGAAGTTGGGTGTTTAAAATCTCGTTGGAAATCTAACACCCTGAACTTAATTTTAGGCACACATTTTGCATGATTTGGTTAAGATTTGAATTGTGAAATTGCATTTAAAGTTCACGCGTCTACAGAAAAACGTGAATATTAAATTTATTTGAATAAAATAAAATGCAATATCATAATTAAATATTAATCAAAGTTATTTAATGCCTAAAATATTTCCAACATATTAAAACTCATATGCTTGATGATTCTATGTATGATTAGAATTGTCATGATTATTTTAGGGTGCAAGCATCTAGAGGCTTTCTAAGAAATTGAGAGTGTATTGCTTATCCCTTAGCTAAGTAATTATTCCGTGATGAACTTAGAGAATTTTTACATTTAAGGCTAATAAATATAAATCAATTGTTTATAATAAAAGACATTATAAAATATACAAGTGGGTTGGGACCAAGGGGTTAAAAAAACTTTCCAAACTAAAGTTAATTTACCCAAAGGTATTACTAGAGTTAGATAATGATTTGGTGTCTTCCTTCACTCACTACCTTTTTATAGCCAAAAGGAAAAGATGTGAAGACATCTAGATAATCATTTACTCAAGGCTTACCTTAAAGCATATTTAAAGTGTTGGACTAATTTGGAGGATCTATTGTTTATTCCTGTCACAAAGGGAATAAGAACCTAAGAGGTAAGGGTATTTAAGAGAGTTCGCTCCACCCTCCCTCTGGGGAATTTTCAATGGAGGAATCCATTTGACAGTTATTCACTTAAACTTGCTAAAATCCTCAATAATAATTTAAGTCTAAAATTTGCCTCCCATTGTAAAGTATAGACCCAAAGGGCTTAAACCGTTTTGGCAGGACTAGGCTTTACCAGACTGACCAATACCAATTTATCCCTAAATCGTACTATTGACAATGGTTTGACTTTTCTGAGTCATAAGACACAGCGACCCTTAGGCGTGGTCTTATAACTTACTGGCAAAGATTAGGTGTCCACAAGGACTAGCATAAGCTATGGCATGTTTGATTGCCCAACCCAATGATCAAGGAATTGTGATTTATATCATAAATTGGTTGGGAACCTACCTAATTATCATATTTTATAACGACCGGCCCTAGTCGGAGTTATGAAATGATGATAATAGGATCCTTGCCCACAAGAAATCCATCATATTGGGGTTGATGCGATTTACTTAAAATTTTAAAATAATTGAGTGAGAGCAACTTCATAATATTAAAAGCCCATGTTATTATGAAATATTAATGAAAACATATTCCTAATTTTAACATTTTCTCTTAACAGGTGGGTTAAAATATTTCACAAACATTGAAATGGCAAACAGATTATCACTTCATTCCATCCTTGATGAGTATAAGCTCAAAGGGGACAACTACAATGACTGGTTTAGAAACCTTAAAATTGTCTTACGACAAGAAAATATTTTCTATGTTCTTGAAAGACCATTTCCCCCTGAACCCGCAGAAGATGTTGACCAAGATACATTTGATGCTTGGAAGAAACACGTCGATGATGATGAGCAAGTAGTTTGCATAATACTTGGCTCTATGTCGGACGAACTTCATAAAGCTCACGAAGATATGGATGCTCAAACCATCATCTTTCACTTGAAGGAGTTTTATGCAACTTCCGTTCATACCGTGAGATTCCAAGTGTCATGTGCCTTATTCCAAACAAGGTATAATGAATGATCTGTTAGTGGACATGTGCTTAAGATGATTGGTCACATTGAAAAATTGGCCAACCTCGGGTTCATCATGGATCATGAGATAGGTCACGATCTGATTCTTCAGTCCTTACCAAAAGAATTCTCTAACTTTATTATGCAGTTTCATCTGTCTGATAAAGAAGCTACTTTAGCAGAATTGCACAATCTGATAAAACAAGCAGATAAGGACTTGAAACCGGAGCTTAAAACCTCCGTTATGCTTACGGGTACAGACCTGAAGCCACGAGGCCCAAAGAAAATCAATGGCAAGGCCAAGGCTTCAGATCACCTAAAGCCCAATGGTAAGGTGGAGAAGAAAAAGGGAAAAGGGAAATGTTTCTTTTGTGGAAAGAAGGGTCATTGGAATAAAGACTGCAGATCCTTCAAAGCTAAGGAAGCCAGGGAAGCCCAAGAGGCCAAGAAGCCCACTCACTTGTGTAACAATGTTCAGGGTCTGAGAAACACTAGGAGACTCCGTCATGGGGAGGTTGACTTACGCATGGGTAATGGAGCAAAACTGGTTGCATTGTGCGTGGGGACTTATTCATTAGTTTTTCCGAATGGTTTAGTTTTAGACTTAGAAGATTGTGTTTATGTACCTTCTCTAGTAAAGAACATCATTTCAATTTCTTCTTTATGTAATAAAGGCTTTTCATGCCTAATAGTTGTAATGAATGTTCTATTTATTTCAATGAAATAAAATATGGAGATTGTATTTTGAATAAAGGTATCTATGTCTTACAAACAAACAAAGAATGTTCAACCTCTAATATATACAACGTTAACTCGAATAATCTCAATGAATCACTTATATGGCACAGTCACTTAGGTCATATCAATGAAACATGATTAACTAAGCTACATAAGGATGGGTATTTCAAACCCTTCAAATATAAACCTTATGGAACTTGTGAGTCTTGTTTACTTGGTAAAATGACCAAATTACCCTTCAAAGGTAAAAAAAGCGTGCAGCGGAGACATTAGAACTGATACACTCTGATGTATGCGGACCAATGTCAGTCACCGCTAGAGGTGGATTCTCTTACTTCATTACTTTTATCGATGATCATTCGCGATATGGGTATGTATACCTTATGCGGTACAAATCTGAAGCCTTTGAGAAATTCAAAGACTTCAAGGCTGAAGTAGAAAACCAGCTTAATAAAAGTATTAAGTCATTAAGGTCTGAGCGAGGTGGTGAATACTTAAGCAACGAATTTAAAGATCACTTGAGAGAAAATGGCATTGTTTCCCAGTGGACTCCTCCGGGAACTCCACAGTATAATGGGATCTCCGAAAGAAGAAATCGGACATTATTAGATATGGTCCGATCAATGATGCCAGGCACGGATCTACCTCTTTCATTTTGGGGTCTTGCTTTAGAAACTGCAACACTACTACTAAACCAAGTTCCTTCCAAGACTGTTAGTCAAACACCATATGAGTTATGGTATGGGAAACGTCATAGTCTTAGTTATCTAAGAATTTGGGGATGTGACGCATATATCAAGCTCACACAAACTAACAAATTGGATGATAGGGCAGTTAAATGTAAGTTTTTCAGATATGCCTTGAACTCAAGAGCATACGTGTTCTACGTCCCAAATGAACAAATAACATTTGTCTCGCGAAATGCTAAATTTATAGAGAATGAATTCCTTCTCAAGAAATATAGTGGGAGTAGACTTGACCTCGATGAGGTACGAGAAGAACAAACTAACATAGAACTAAACCCCAGGCCCCTCAAAATGGCAGCGACGGAACAACAACAAGGTTATGAACTCAAAAGGTCTAGTAGGGAAAGACATGAGCCTGAAAGATATGGTTTACATATTGTTGAGGAACATGATCAGGTCATTGATAATGACGATCCCACTAGTTATGACGAAGCAATGCGTGACATTGATTCAGTCAAGTGGCTTGAGGCAATGAAATACGAAATAAACTCTATGTATCAGAATCAAGTCTGAGACTTAGTATATGCACTTGAAGGGATAAAACCCATAGGCTGCAAGTGGATTTACAAGTGTAAAACTGATGCATAAGGCAACATCCAAACCTATAAGGCTAGGTTGGTGGCGAAAGGTTATAGACAAATCCAAGGAATTGACTATGACGAAACCTTCTCACCAGTTGCAATGATAAAGTCCATTCGAATTTTACTAGCACTAGCTGCACACTTTGATTATGAGATTTGGCAAATGGATGTCAAAACAGCTTTTCTTAATGGGAACCTCGTAGAGGAAGTCTATATGACACAACCTGAGGGGTTTGCATCTAAGGATGATCATAATAAAATATGCAAGCTTAAACGATCCATTTATGGACTCAAACAAGCCTCTAGAAGTTGGAATATACGATTCGATGAGATAATCAAAGAATTTGACTTCATCAAAAATGTAGACAAACCTTGTGTTTACAAGAAAAGTAGTGGGAGTGCTGTTGTATTTTTTATATTATATGTCGATGACATATTAATCATCGGGAATGATATTCCCATGATGCAAACCACCAAGCATGGTTATCTCAGAATTTCTCCATGAAAGATTTGGGAGAAGCAGCCTACATCCTCGGCATTAAGATCTACCGTAATAGATCTAAGAGGTTGTTAGGACTTTCTCAATCTATGGACATAGATAAATTTTTAAAAAGGTTCAAAAGGGAACATTCCAAAAGAGGTAATTTACCTACTTGTCATGGAATCAAATTATCTAAGGAGCAATGTCCACATACTCCTTCAGATAGAGAGCGTATGAGTAGGATCCCTTATACTTCAGCAATAGGATCGATCATGTACGCCATGCTATGTACAAGACCTGATGTCTCTTATGCTCTTAGCATAACGAGCATGTATCAGGCAAATCCTGGTTAACAACACTGGGCAGCTGTCAAAACAATCCTCAAGTATCTGAGAAGAACTAAGGATGTATTTTTAACATATGGAGATTGTTTTGAGATGAAATTCATTGGTTATTGTGATGCGAGCTTTCAGACCGATAGGGATGACAGCAGATTGCAAACAGGATATCTATTTACTTTAAATGGTGGTGCTGTAAGTTGGAAAAGCTCAAAACAGTCAACTATAGCGGACTCCACCACTGAAGCCGAGTATATTACAGCATTGGAGGTAGCTAAAGAAGTAGTCTAGATAAAGAATTTCATCACGGAGGTGGAAGTACTTCCCGCGATAAAGAATGGCGTCATGATGTACTGTGACAACACGGGCACCATTACTCAATCAAAGGAACCAAGGTCCCACCAGAAATCCAAGCATGTACTCAGGCGATTTCATCTCATCAGGGAGATTGTTGAGAGAAAAGAAGTTATTATAGAGAAAATACCCACAAAAGATAATCTTGCAGATTCTCCGACTAAAGGGCTGACTCAACAAAAGCATGATAGGCACACCCAAGAGTATGGTGTCCAGATTCATACTAGTTGGTTATAGTGCAAATGGGAGATTGATAGGGATATGCCTTATACCCAACTTGTGGATGAGCTATATATGTACATGTATTTGTAATATTTTCATTAATTAATAAAATGATAAATGGTTCTATGTGTTTAATTATTAAACAGATCATTTATGAGGTTCCATAGTGGCTGAGGGATTGGTGAATGAAGATGGGGGCACTTTGGGAATTGGAATAAAAAAATTACCATTCACGTGAATAGTAACATAAATAGTAATTTTTTTTTTGTTATTTATTTTGAATTCCAATTCGGCCCAAACTCTTATTAGGGTTTTATAATCTCATTTAACCACTAAATTAAGATCCAATGGCTAAGATTAAATTAGCTTTTATCCCTCGTCAGATTCTTAATTAATTTTGTTGTCTTTGGAGCACTATATAAACCCAAAGAATTCTTCACAAATTTTTATACCAAACCTTTCATATCTTGGGTTTATATAAGAGTATGCCACTGATTTTGAGGATCCTTAAGTCTAATTGACTAGAGGAACCTCGAGTTAAAAGTTTTAAGGTATTTGCCTAGGCTAGTACCAAGGGCAAAATACCATTGCACTCAATGCGTAGTCTTGCCGTTGAGTTTTGGCTTTGGTGTGTGCATCTTTGGAGGCCACACACTTGGGTGGCTCTTTGGAACATGGAAGAGCTTGCTGAGTTCGAGAAAAGCTTGTAGATTTGAGGGAGGATTGGAGGAGTCTACGGTTCAAGTAAGTATTTTTCTTTCTTTATTTTATTTAGAGTTCTTATGATAGTTAGCATGTTTAGGTTTATGTTCTTTGCATGTTTTATGAGTTTTATGCTTAGAATATATAGTAACTTGCCTAGGCTTGTAGAATAATCAAAACAAATGGGTATTGGGCAAAGGGAAAATGACATAATAATTTTGATTTTCCGCTGCGCACTAGCGGTCGCTTCCCAATAAGATTAGATATGAAAATTCATGGAGACTCTCGGTATGCATAGCAATATTGGATTCACAAGTTCACCTTATGGAGGAGCACCATAACCAAACCAACTTGAAGAGACGGTGAATTATGTCAACAATTTCAACAGATAGTGGACCAATCCATATTCCAACACCTGCAACCCAGGGTTTAGGAATCATCCCAATTTCTCATGGAGCAACAATTCAAGGCAAAAGAACTATCCACCACCCGGATTCCAACAACAACAGAACAAAGGCCAGAAGTAGGCAAATGAACTAGGGATAGCGGAAGTGCTGACTCAATTAAAAAAATATGATGCTATGTTTCAAAGCCATTTTGCCTCTATTAAAGTACTGGAGAATCCAATTGGACAACTGGCCAATGCTCAAAGTTACAGACCGCCAGGTACCATTCCTAGCAACACAGATCAAATCCAAGGAACATGGGGAATGAGCAATGTCATGTCATCATTTTAAAAAGCGGTACTGAAATCAACAAAGATGTTCGAATCAAGGCAACAAGTGAAGATGTTTCAAAAGAAGCAGAGCAACAGATGGAGGAAAAAGAAGCAAAGGAAAAAGAACCAGAAATAATCACTCTACCTCCACATTTTCCACAGCGTCTCCAGAAAATTAAACTGGACAAGCAGTTTGCTCGTTTCTTGGAGGTTTTCAAAAAGCTGCACATCAACATCCCATTTGCAGAAGCTTTGGAACAAATGCCTAGCTATGTCAAATTCATTAAAGACATTCTTTCATAAAAATGGAGATTGGGAGATTACGAGACAGTAGCATTGATGGAAGAATGCAGTGCCATCATTCAGATGAAGCTTCCCCCAAAGTTCAAAGATCCTGACAGTTTCACCATTCCTTGCATCATAGGAGAAGATAACTTCGGTAGGGTTTGTGTGATCTAGGTGCGAGTGTTAACTTGATGCCTTTTTCTATTTTCAGGAAATTGCAGATTGGAGAAACAATGCCCATATCAGTCTCTCTATAACTTGCTAATAGAACGCTCATATTTCCGAGAGGTGTAATTGAAGATATGCTGGTCAAAGTTGACAAATTCATTTTCCCAGCAGATTTTATTATCCTTGATATGGAGGAAGACGAAGACGTACCGATCATACTCGGGAGACCATTCTTGGCTACATGTCGAACCATTATTGATGTACAAAATTGAGAACTAACCATGAGGGTACATGACCAAGAAGTAAAATTCAATGTTTTCAAAGCCATAGAATTCCCAGATGATGAAAAGAAGGAGGAATGTTTCAGACTTGATGTGATACATAGTACCATCCAGAACTCCAATGCAATGCAAATTTCGACTAACAAACTGTCTGTGGAGCCTGAAGATAAGACATTCTGCGTACTGAAGAAGCCTATTCTTGCACTACAAGCAACAGAAGAGAAATAGTTCCACCAGCACAAAGAATTGGAGGAATTTCACATACAACCTTTCGAGAATGCTAAACTGTACAAAGAAAAGGCCAAGAAGATACATGATGAGAAGTTAGTTCACATACAACTGGAACCAGGGCAGAATGTGCTGTTAAACAAATCAAGGGTGAAACTCTTATCATGGAAGCCAAAATCACAGTGGTCAGGTCCATTCCTAATCACCAAGGTTTTACCAGATAGATCCGTCGAGATACATTTTCCTGACTCTAATAAAACATTCAAGGTTAAAAACAAACGTATCAAGCACTACTGGGGAGAATCATTTGAGCGACAAAAAGAAAGTGTCACACTTTCAGATCCAGCCTAACGTTCGCGAAGTCATGTCTTGTTGACGACGTTAAACTTAGTGCTCGGAGGGAGGCAACCCATACAATTTATGTATATATTGTGATCTGGTGTGTTTTATTTTTGTGTGTTTAGTTTTTGCAGGTTAAGTTATTTTAGGATGGAAGAAGTTCTCGCAAATCTTCACAAGCAATTTCCTTTTCTCCCTCAAAAATCTCTAATGACAGTTTACAAAGCTCGCTTGGAACGGATGAGACTACTGATGATTAAAGGTATTCCTAATGACATTCGTTGGGATTATTGAAGCACGGGTCTGATTGGCAGGTGAGTCTTCTAATTCTTTTATTTCACATCTGCCTGGTTTAGGAAGAATCACCTATGCTAAAAAGAGAAGAGCTAAAAGAATGGGTGTATATTATAAATGTGCTCGTATATTTTGTGCTACTCGTTGTCGTTCTTTATGAATGGTGTCTCATAACCGTGAAGACAAGAATAATTTCATTAGGGATGGCTTGAGTAAGGAGTCTTTGGATGACATATCTAAAACTCTTGAGACGCATCCCATTGGATATGTGTATCACGAAATTCATGTGTTATATACAAAATTCCAAAAGGAAAGACAACAGTTAAGTCTCAGGAATCTGACTCAAAAAGACCATGTTTGCCAATTTATAAGAAAATTGGATGAGAAGTTTGTCCATGACGCATAGACATCATTCAAGCCGCTTATTTTCTTGTAAATATTATATCTCATTGTCTTTTCCTAATAATTGTGATTTTTTATTTTATTTTCTCCGACAGGATCTATACCTTTTTTACTATCAGGATTTATTTTACTGTTTAACTAATAATTGTCATTTGGCAGGTACTAGTGCTATTATTTTTACTCACCCTTTTCAGGTGTTATAAATTCAATTCATCATTGCACTTTTGAAGGCATCCAGATAAAAATGGAAGCCACTTCAAGAAGACGAGTTGAAAATATATGTGTGTTTTGCGGTACTAGTGTTGGTACTAAGCCACAATACGTACAAGTAGCACAAGAATTGGGTCGAGTCATAGCTGAGAAGAATATGCACCTAGTATATGGGGGAGGCAGTCTTGGACTAATGAGGATCATTTCAAAGGGCGTACAGGATGGAGGCAGTCAGTTCGGGATCATCCCAAAACCCTTGCAGAGGCATATCTTATAGGATCATCAAACGAGAAGAACTAAATCGTGCCAGGTATGTCTGACCGACTGGTGGAAATAATTAACACCTGACTAATGCTTTTATTGCTTTGCCAGGTGGTTTGGGTACTTTGGAGGATATTTTTACAGTGCTATCTTGGGCGAACTTGAACATACACCAGAATCCATTGGATGGGTTCAACGCAGATGGATTTTATGATTTTATTAGTGTATTTCTTCTTGATGAGGCCCGGAGAAATGGGTTTGTGTAAAACCTTTAAAAACAGAACTCATCTTCATTCCATGCCAGAACTGCCCATGATTTAAATGACCAAATCTTAACCTATGAACCATAATTGACCCTATCCTTTCAAGTAAATGGTCCGATGAGATTGTGTTGGTTTATTCTAAGGTCCCAAGATCAAATCAAGACATGAAATAATGCGTGAATACATCAACGGAGGTAGCGGAATACTCACATTGATCGGTTATGTCGATTTGAAGACGAATCAAGGCCAAAAACGTACTGCCTGCTCTCACGCCACTGCAACCAGTCCATGCTCACTGTCTTGGCAGTTTCGGGTCTCAAAACGAAGCTCCAAACTCCGTCGGATGAGTCCCGCCTCATGGGTGAACCTCCCTACCACCTTCGCAAGACTCGTAGTGTGCTAGCACTTGCGGTTTTCACCATGAAAACCAACTCTTGGCTTCCCTTTGTTCACGCCATTTCTGGTTCCAAACCAGTGAAGATTTTCTTCATTTGGGCGTGAGAGAAGAGAGAAAATGAGAGAGAAGAAGTTTTGTGTTAAGTTAAAATGATTTACCAAAAATCAATTTATATTTATGCCATAATTTTTATTAAATTAATAATAAAATTATGACACAAAACATGCAATGGCTTAGAGTGTCAAACACTCAAACTCCATGCAATGACATTGAGTGCAATGTACACAATCTACATGCAAAGCATTAGAATGACATGTGTCATGTGGGCCCCACACGTTTCCAAATGAAAGTGGGCCCACGTGCACTCACGCGTTCGGGTTCGATATTTCCGAAATACCGAGCTTACGTCGCGACGTTAATTCAATCGAATTTAAATAAATAATTGCGCCTGGCGAAATTATTATTTACGTCGCTAACGAATTAATTCTAAATTAACTCGTTTGCCCGAATTAAAATCTAATTTTAATTCCGCGTCGAAATCTAATTTCGTTTAATATATCGAATATATTAATTCATCGATTAATTCCAAATTAATCGTTCTCTCTCTTTAGACGACATTTTATCCCGGATAAAATATCTCCGTTATTAATCCTAGATTAATTTTTCTCTCTCTCTTCTATATAATCCCAGATTATTCAAGAGTGCGAGTTGTGCGTCATCGGTGGATTATCGGGAAGCGACCCATGAGATCCCCGGATAATCTGGCAGTAAATACGGTCGTCGGAGTATCCGAATCACGTACGTACCAGTACTACTACGTTCTACTACATTTACGAGACAAGGTCGACTCCTAGCAAAGCACCAAGTCTACCTAATTCTCCGGACATATCCATTAAGAATATTAAGATCTGTATCAAGCGTAGTATACAATGTATTGTGCATATCGGCCCAGTATCGGATAATCACGTGCTAGGGCTGGGGCTGGATAAGTGTCTGCCCCGTCCGAAACACATATCGGATGTCTGGTAACTAGTCTCTATAATCGGATATTCATGACCTGGTCATAATATCACGATTGGATGCGCATCACTTAAGAGCACTAATACCGTATCCTGCGTGACATCATCTCCAATATGACTGAAGTGATACTTCCATCTTGACATCACACCCAATACTCTACGACTCTCTGATAAACCCAGAAGAGGTGAACACAGAACCAGTTAAGATCCCCCACCACCAAAACCAAAGTTTACCGATTGTCGTAAGTATTAGCGATGTAAGTCTCAGGTTAAGACTATACACACCTACCTTGATTTCGGCCTCCCATAGACACCTAGTCATAATACCAATGGGATTCCGAAGGGTCTATCCAGAGCGAAGCTGTTTCCCGTACCATCGGTGAAACACGACCTCCTATCGCACTTGCACAAGTATCCAATACTTATATATATGAGAACTATGCCGTTGTGCCCTCACAACGCGCACAAGTGCAATACTAGCCTATTCCGCATTATCGATGTCCAGTCTCGATAATACTACGGCTAGGGATATTTAATGATTAATCCTTCGTGGACTGATACTGTCTCATATCATCTCAATCCAGGAACTAATCATAGGGACCTCTCTTCATTTATATATCTATGGTGATCTAATCACAAATGATGAGAGTGCAATTTCCTTATTACATAGTTAATTTGCTACAACAACACAATGATCTGTGCAAATAGTGACGCTATGGGTCATTATGTCCAACAATCTCCCACTTGGCACATAGCCAGTCACTCAGTGTCTAACACCCGAACTATGTACGGTTCGCTCAAATTGCTGAGGAAAGGTTTTCGTCAGCGGATTTGCTTAATTATCGTCTGACGCGATTTACACGATCATCACATCGCCACGATGTATGATCCGAACGAATCAGATGATATAGAAGTATATATCTGGATCGTCGATGAGACCTTTAATTCCTTAGCCTATGCTGACGCCTAGCTCAGCTGCTAACAGAACTTTATCTAATCTTATTAGATTTATTTTCGACCCAAATGGCTTCTATTGCTGCCTCAGCTGCAGCAATAATCCGCATTTGTTGTTTATTCGGCAACAGTTATCTTGCTCGGAAGATTTCCAGCTCACTGTCCCGTTATTCAAACTTTATAGTACCGCAGTATTTAATTGTTTGGAAACTTGTAGCAGTGATCCCAGTCACTTCAAGTTCTCCTTCTCCATAGTTTAAGATAGCATCTTTAGTTCTCAGAGATACTAACAGATGTTCTTAACTTCAATCCAGTGACTATCACTTGGATTGACCCGATTGTGACTCCATATGCTCGAAGCGTATGAGACACCAATACAAGTACATTTTAAATGTACAATTTCCCAGAGAGTGTTAACAACTCCAAATCTATCCCAGTAGATCTTTATTCCTTGAATAAAGGTTGTTACTCCCCAGAATTCTACGGAGAATTTCTATGAAGAATATCTATGAAAGCCAAGCTTTCACCAATTGCTTTATGGGAATTTCACTGTCAGTGCGCTCTCCCACTAACCTCCTTATATACACAAGAATTATTTCGTTTTGAATCAAATCATAAACCATTATGATTATTTCAAAATAACAGTTCCAAGAACCTTATGCTTGCATCAATCCAAACATGGATCGAATAACCCGCAAACCTGGTTTGTCGGTTATACAAAATCGTCAGGATGTTGTAAACATCCTCCAAAAGGTTTCCTTTTCAGGAAAGCGATTTTGATCTGTAACTGACATATTTCATAAATGAAATATACAGTTATCAACAAGCATCTTCAAAATGGATTTACCATGGCAACAGGTAAAAGGTTGAACCGTTATTAACACAATGTTGATAACGATACCTTTCCGTCAAAAGCCTGCTTTGTACGTTGGTATGTTGCCTTCCATGTATGTCTTCCTTGAAGACGTTTAATGTACCATAGGCACAATGCCTTGTGGTACAACAACTAGTATCCAAATAGTTGTTATACATGGAATCCATTTCGGATTCATGGCACTTTGCCATAACAGGGAGTCGATACCTCGTATCACTTCCTCATACGTAGTCGGTGGTGTACCACCTTAAAAGATTGACATCTTTATGAGGTGAGATCAGAAACCCACCCCAGGTTGTTTTCTGACTCTATCCGATCTACGCGTTTTCTTGTGTATTTGAAGATTAATGGTATAGATTCATCATTGATGAACTATTTGTGTTCCATTAAGGACTTCGTGCTTTGAATAGTATTACTCCGATTTTCATCGAGTATCACTATCCTCCCACTGACCACTGCATATCGGTATTCCTCTCAGGAAAACCGCATGGTGAGCAACAATCACATTGTTCTCATGTGGGATTTATAAGTACTATACTTATGGTTTCCCTTAGGATAACCTATATTGGCACTAATCCAATTTGGGTCCTTAGTTTGGTATCATCCAAACGTCATGCCTGGCATACCCAAATTATCAGGAATGAGAAACCTCGTTTCTTCCCTGTTCATATCCTATATGATATCTGTCAAACAGATTTATATGGAACCTTATTCTAAATAAGTTTTGCACTGTTAATACATATCCTGTTGAAGGAAATTATAGCTCAGAGCGACTCGTGATAAACCTTATTATCATGTCCAACAAAAATTCGGTTTTTGGTTCGGACACACCGTCTAACTAACGTGTCTCGGGAGGAGTCCTCATATGAAAGAATACCGTACTCTTTCATTTATATATGAAACTTACTGCTTAAGTATTTTCCATTTCGGTCTTACCGTGGCGGAATAACACTATAGCCGATCTGTTTGTCTACTTCTTCGTGTCGAAACTCTAAAGTTTCCGATCTGTGTTCTTCAAAAGAAACACATAACCACAACGTGATGTCACATCCGTTAAGGTCACGAAATATTCATGTTCACATCTAGCCTAGCTAGATATGGGCCCACTTACTTCACCATGAATAGGGCTAACAGATCGGTGGCCCTTTTACTATTACCAAGTAAATAGTATTTTAGGTATTTAACCTAATAAACTAGATTCGTAGACCTTATTTGAATAGTCAAATCAGTCCTAGTATCCACTCTTCAAAAAGTGTGGATATACGAGTCTTGTTTAATAAACTAGATTCGTAGACCTTATTTGAATAGTCAAATCAGTCCTAGTACCCACTCTTCAAAAGTGTGGATATACGAGTCTTGTTTAATTGTGTCCCAGACAACAATGCCACAAATAAGTCTCTATTGATCAAATCAATTTGAGCTATTTATTTGTCATTTATATGTTTGAGATTTTATTTATATTCAAAATATAAATGTTTATTTACATCTAATGTATTTATCTCAGTATCATCTTTATATAATGAAACACTTTAGTGTTTTAGAATATAAAGGTTTTATCCGCATCGGATTAAACACTGATATAGAGATAATGTCTCTAGTCTAACTAGTTACATTATAACATTTCCTAATTTAAGTACATACCCAAATGGTAGTTCCTAAATTTAGGTATCTAGCGGTCGAAACAGCGACTTTCGTCCCGTTTTCCGATTTGCAGAGAAATCTCGGCTTGAAGCCAGTATCCAGCTCACAGCGGATTCTGAACGTCAATACATATATTTTATGTACCACACTAAGTATTTAAAATCTAATTTTAATACTAGTGTGAACATAACTTTGACAAATATTTTTAAAGTTAGAGCCTCGCCCTTTCTTTAATTCCTTCGTGTCTTCCATATCCAAATGGTAGTCACTTTGAGATATGTCAATTATCCTTTTCAATATTTCACAAACCTTTGGCCAAGCCTTGGGTTTCGGAATATCGAAACGATGTGCACCTTGTGCTACATGCCCAATTGCAAACTTTGACTTTTCTCCACTAGAATAGTCAATTAATTCTCCAAGAATTATTAATTGCAATTTAATACTTTTAAATCTAAAGATAGATTTATTGTAAGTATATTAATTAAGCACTAAAGTCATCATCACATAAATCTTCCAAAGACTTTATGCTCTACTATTTGCTTAATTATGGGCTTAGTAATAATAAGTTATTTTATCAAATAAATTAACCTATTATTAATTCCCAATTGAAAATTAAATCATTTAAAACATTTAATCCAAGGATTATATATTTTAAATATTCAACCTTTTCAATTCTTTACTTGATTTTAATAGTCCAACTATTTAATCAAATTATTAAGGTACTATTTATTATAATGATTACAATAATCCAATTATTTAATCAACTATAATTTTAATATTGATTACTATAATCCCATTATAAAATCAACTATCATTTAATTCAATTATATTGATTACTATAATCCAATTATAAAATCAACTATAATTTTAATATTGATTACTATAATCCCATTATAAAATCAACTATCATTTAATTCAATTATATTGATTACTATAATCCAATTATAAAATCAACTATATATTGAATGAGTTTGTATATAGTCCAACTATATATATAATTAAAACAACATAAAATATTAGTCCAACTAATACTTTTGATTAATATGACGAGTAAAATAAAATGAGCGTGTTTAGCGAGTATTCGAACGAATGTTGCAAATTCAATACTTGCCTCCCACTATTTTTCGTCGAGCCTCTAACCCTCTGTGGAGTACTCGGGAAACCGTGTTTCCTAGTGGGCTAGGATCCTATTAAATAACACACAACCCTGACTTTGGCCAATAAAAAGCTGTATGCTATTTAACTAGGTAGATCTCACAGATCAATTGGATCTCATCCAATTCCTAGATCCGGTTAGGTGGACATCCAAGTCCGAAACATATGTATAATGTCAATGTATCCAATACATTTTCCTAACCATATCCTCTGAATCATTAGGCCTTGGCTTTGGCCAAACACAAACCTAATGATTCCAGTTAAGCGGGACCCATTGACGAGGAAAGTTTCGTAATCAATGTCATTGGACAAAAAGTGATCTGACTTTGGCCAATAAAAATCACGATTTGGACAAGACACCGATATGCAACAAAACTCTCATGATTCAAGTACATCCTTGATTGACAAAGGTCTTGACTTTGGTCAAAAACAAACCAATGCCAACTTCGGATCTTGAACAAGAATCATTCAATGGAAGGATATTTGCTTAATATAAAACGAGGGTTTTTCGCGTGCAAATTGGCTACCAATTTAATTATCTTTGTTAAGGTCTCATCATCATACACCCTTAAACATGCATTCTAAATACATAATAAAGCGAGTATGAAATAAAATAATAATGATATGCGGATGGATACTTAACACATTGATCCTAGATCAAATCTCTCCCTTTCTCACTCAAGCTAGCACTTGTACTACTTCTACCCGTTACACTACACTTCTAAAGAAACCTCATATACATAGAGGGGAATAGGTGAGAAGAGAATACAAAGAGAAAGAAGGTGATAAGGCTGGACACGCAGGTCCAATTTAATAAATCGAATTTATTACAACAATTTCTAAAATTGCCCACCCGACTAATATCCATCCGATATACATTATTCATTCAACACAACCACGTATTCACACACATAAGCATGCTATCAATCAATCTAATCAAATTAATTAATCTGATAATTAAGTGATCATCCAATGTTCAAACAACGATTTGATTTTGTTCGAGTCAAACTCGTTTTTGCGAATAAGTACTTAAAGTACGAATTCATGAATTAAATTAAACTACATCATTAAATCTAATTTAACATGTATTTAATACTAATTCACTATTCAATTCCAAATTAAATATTACACTTTTATTTAATAAACCTTTTACGATTTAAATTCCAAATCTAATCGTAACGCGTCTCAAAGACCGATTAACGTCCAACGTCAATTCAATTAAAGTCCAATGGGCTTTTGATTGATTTCTTAAGGCGTGGACTTTTGGTCAACTCGGGTCAAACCGATAACCAAAGTCCAATCCGGATTTACCCCATAAGCCCATAAATCAATCTTGGCCCATTAGCCCCAATTGAACATTAAAGGTTCATTAGTCGCAATTGGGCTTTATGGTTAAGGTTTTGGGCCCAATTGGATCCAATCCACTTGGCCTAAACCAAACTTGATAAATCAAGCCCAATAGGCCCAATTACAACTTTAAATTCTAATTTCCAAAATTAGGCCCAATTAATTAAATCCAAAAATCCAATTTTCACAATTTAATTACCAAAAGTGCATTATATGATTAATCAACTAAATCAACATTTCCAAAACACTAAATTAGTCCAATTAATCATACTTAATTCATTATTACATGTCAAACACACATAATGAAAAATCAAACCCATTTACATGCTTTCATGCTCTCGGCCAAGGAAGGTGATTTTGTGTCCGATTCGGTTTCGATCCAATCGAACCTACAATCGACATCAAATCAACATCCGATTTGATTTCATACACATCCAATGTCACAAAACCAAAATTACCAAGACATTAGGGCATGACACATTCGGCCAAGGTAAGGAATTTGGGGTTTTTGTCCAATTCGAAATCCAATCCAATTCGATTCAAATTAACATCAACCTAAATGATTCTAACTCATCAAATGAATCAAAATCACAAAATTCCAAGAATCCAAAAATATCACAAACATTCGGCCAAGGCATTAATTTTGGGGAAAATAATTCCAAATCATTTTTCATCAAATAGTCCAACCAAAATGAATTTAAACATGTTATAAGCATACTCAAACAAGCAATTTATTCAAATCATGCTCAAATCACATTTACCCAAATTTTAAACCCTACAAATTTCATGCTTGCAACATTAGCTCATGATGCCATTGTTGGTTTATTCTAAGGTCCCAAGATCAAATCAAGACATGAAATAATGCGTGAATACATCAACGGAGGTAGCGGAATACTCACATTGATCGGTTATGTCGATTTGAAGACGAATCAAGGCCAAAAACGTACTGCCTTGCTCACGCCACTGCAACAGTCCATGCTCCTGTCTTGGCAGTTTGGGTCTCAAAACGAAGCTCCAAACTCCGTCGGATGATCCCGCCTCATGGGTGAACCTCCCTACCACCTTCGCAAGACTCGTAGTGTGCTAGCACTTGCGGTTTTCACCATGAAAACCCACTCTTGGCTTCCCTTTGTTCACGCCATTTCTGGTTCCAAACCAGTGAAGATTTTCTTTTTGGGCGTGAGAGAAGAGAGAAAATGAGAGAGAAGAAGTTTTGTGTTAAGTTAAAATGATTTACCAAAAATCAATTTATATTTATGCCATAATTTTTATTAAATTAATAATAAAATTATGACACAAAACATGCAATGGCTTAGAGTGTCAAACACTCAAACTCCATGCAATGACATTGAGTGCAATGTACACAATCTACATGCAAAGCATTAGAATGACATGTGTCATGTGGGCCCCACACGTTTCCAAATGAAAGTGGGCCCACGTGCACTCACGCGTTCGGGTTCGATATTTCCGAAATACCGAGCTTACGTCGCGACGTTAATTCAATCGAATTTAAATAAATAATTGCGCCTGGCGAAATTATTATTTACGTCGCTAACGAATTAATTCTAAATTAACTCGTTTGCCCGAATTAAAATCTAATTTTAATTCCGCGTCGAAATCTAATTTCGTTTAATATATCGAATATATTAATTCATCGATTAATTCCAAATTAATCGTTCTCTCTCTTTAGACGACATTTTATCCCGGATAAAATATCTCCGTTATTAATCCTAGATTAATTTTCTCTCTCTTCTATATAATCCCAGATTATTCAAGAGTGCGAGTTGTGCGTCATCGGTGGATTATCGGGAAGCGACCCATGAGATCCCCGGATAATCTGGCAGTAAATACGGTCGTCGGAGTATCCGAATCACGTACGTACCAAGTACTACGTCTCTACCGATTTACGAGACAAGGTCGACTCCTAGCAAAGCACCAAGTCTACCTAATTCTCCGGACATATCCATTAAAGAATATTAAGATCTGTATCAAGCGTAGTATACAATGTATTGTGCATATCGGCCCAGTATCGGATAATCACGTGCTAGGGCTGGGGCTGGATAAGTGTCTGCCCCGTCCGAAACACATATCGGATGTCTGGTAACTAGTCTCTATAATCGGATATTCATGACCTGGTCATAATATCACGATTGGATGCGCATCACTTTAAGAGCACTAATACCGTATCCTGCGTGACATCATCTCCATATGACTGAAGTGATACTTCCGTCTTGACATCACACCCAATACTCTACTACGATTCTCTGATAAACCCAGAAGAGGTGAACACAGAACCAGTTAAGATCCCCCACCACCAAAACCAAAGTTTACCGATTGTCGTAAGTATTAGCGATGTAAGTCTCAGGTTAAGACTATACACACCTACCTTGATTTCGGCCTCCCATAGACACCTAGTCATAATACCAATGGGATTCCGAAGGGTCTATCCAGAGCGAAGCTGTTTCCCGTACCATCGGTGAAACACGACCTCCTATCGCACTTGCACAAGTATCCAATACTTATATATATGAGAACTATGCCGTTGTGCCCTCACAACGCGCACAAGTGCAATACTAGCCTATTCCGCATTATCGATGTCCAGTCTCGATAATACTACGGCTAGGGATATTTAATGATTAATCCTTCGTGGACTGATACTGTCTCATATCATCTCAATCCAGGAACTAATCATAGGGACCTCTCTTCATTTATATATCTATGGTGATCTAATCACAAATGATGAGAGTGCAATTTCCTTGTTACATAGTTAATTTGCTACACAACAACACAATGATCTGTGCAAATAGTGACGCTATGGGTCATTATGTCCAACAGAATTGTGGTAAGAAGCGTCGGATAAATTTGGATCTCAACCTTAATTTCCTTTCTAGATGTAGAATTTCAGCTGACAGGTGCTATCTTCTGAACTCAGGCTTCTAACTTTAAAGATATTGGGGACAATGTCTCATTTAGGTTTGGGGGTTGGGAACAGTTGATATATCTTGTTTGTTATGTTGTTTTTATTCTTAGTCCAAATGTTTTGAAAACAAATTTGAAAAATTTTACAAAAATAAAAAGAGTTTGTGTTTTTTACGTTTTTGTTTGATTAAGTCGGGTGAAATTGGTGTGAGATGGTTGTGTAAGGAGTTTTTCCACTCCTAAGGATGTACTTAACCTATTTCGAAACAAGTTAATTTTTATTTATTTCATTTTGAATTATTTAATTTGCGAATTCTCCATAAAATTGACTAAAATAGATCTTCATATTCTCAGTTGACATGTATTATCAACATACATGGTAATATACATACATGAGCTGTAATTGAAAAGTTTGTAATATTCAGTGCTCTATTTTAATTGGAGGAAGCATCTATGAAAAGCGATGGAGTAACAAAAAACGTCTGAGATCCGAGTTATTAAGTCCGTATGGGTGTTTTAACACCTAGTGCCCTAAAGCCACCTGGTTTGGGAGTCACTGGCCCAAAGCTCGCTACATGGATCAAAGATGTTGCAAAAATATATATATCGGAAGTCTGAGTAATTAAGTCTGTAGGGGTGTCTTAACACCTAGTGCCCTAAAGCCAACTGGTTTGGGAGTCACTAACCCAAAGCTCGCTACATAGACAGAAGATATTGTATATAAATCAAAAAAATCAAAAAGAAAGAAAAAATCAGAAAAATTATTCCATTGCTGTAAAAAGGTGTGAATTCTGATAAAATTTTAGGATAAAAATATTACTTTCTTCTCAACTGCACTTGTAACTGTTGTGGGCAAAAATGAGTTGATTAATATTTTGTTAACTGTGTATATAGAGAATTGTAAATATAATCGGAGAATTTACTTATTCGGTAATTTAGAAAGAAAGAAAACAACTAGTAACTTGGAGTAGAAGTTTCATCTACTTAATCACTAACTTCTTTATTCTATTTTCTCTTGTCTTTTTGCTTTTGTGTGCATTAGTTGTACTTTCTTTTTACTTTTGTCAAACGTTTGTGGGTATCGTTGTTGTAGGCCCTCACGAGACTACAACCCATCCACTAGGGACACCTATGGGTTTTAAGGCTTGTTGCATACACTAAATGCAATCGCGATCCCTACGAAAGTGGCTTAGCTTAATTTTTATGTTATTTTATTTTGTGTTTTACTCGAGAACTAGCAAAATGTTAAGTTTGAGGGTGTGATGAGTGGTAAATGTATCACTATTTCCCACTCATTTGACCTAATATTTTGTATAGATTCTTGAGTTTTGTGAATATTTTGATGTGTTTTGTGTTTCAGGACATTCTGGAGGTGATTTGGGGCCAAAACATGCGTCTGCCACGCGTCAACAACAGAGGAGATCTACTAAAATGCACTGTGCCACGTGTCATCATCCTATGGAGCCGAAAATCCATATTGCCACATGTCACCACGTCATTACCACGTCATCGCCACATCAGCACAATCATTCAGCTCCCACCCGCCTTGCCACGTGTCAGCCGATCCAGAAAATGAGCTGTATTTGGTGCCAGAAAATGCGCCGCATGCGCCGCATTTGTAGCTAGAAAACGCGGCGCGTCGCGACGCGCAAGGCCTATCGACGCCTATAAATTCAGCTGGAAATTTAAGTTTCAAATGTACCTTCCTCTCTGAATTCTCTGATGTAAATAAGGAGTTTGTATCTAGTTTGTTTTATTTTCAGTTTTGTAATTAATTTTAGTTGCTTTTTGTAATAATAATCTACTTTATTTACTTTTTCAGTTTTTTACTATTCAGCAATGAGGAGGTAACTTCCCCCTGCTAGGGTGAAAGGTAAAACTTTATTACTGCTATATAGATTAATCTCCCTTAATTATAATACATTAACTATTTAAAATTTGACTTAACAAGGATACCGCTATATTGGTCGGTTGGTAATTATTATAAACTGGTTTTTAACCTGACTAAGTATAGATACCGCCTGGTTGGTCGGTTGGTAATTACCGCCTATATGGCTGGTTTATGGAAAAATAGTGATACCGCGTTTATGGTCGGTTGGACTTAATCTGACTTAATCAGGATACCGCCTGTATGGCCGGTTGGTAATATCACACAAGTTAATATATTATATTAAGGGAGATATCTATAATAGTAGTAATAAAAGTGGATCCTATAACCCTAACATTTTCTTTTATTGTAATTTTCTTTATTTACTTTCTAGCATTTTACTCTTCGGCATTTTATTTTATGTCTTTTATTTTACTTTTAAGCTTTTATTAGTTATGTGTCGTAGCTAAGCCCATTATCTGGGGTTGTGATAAATTCCAAACTCACCGGTTTATAAGGGGTTATTTTCTAGTTTGGGTAATTTTAAGGGGTTATTTTCTAGTTTGGGTAATTTAAAGGTTTACTTATTAAGTCTTAATCCTAATGCGTCTTGTTAACTGGCCACCAATAAGATTGATCTGGTAAATCTAAAATAAACTTGACAAAAGAATTTTAACTTTCAGCCTTAGACTTAATAGCCCACGATCTTCCTTGAGGATAGATAACCCTTTAATAGATTTCCTTACATGATAGACATATACCTGTCAGGTGGGGGTAACCACAATTGGAATTTAATCTTAATGAATCCAAGTAATTTGGTTGACATAGACATATGGTTAAATTGGGTTATACTGGGTATTTGCATCTGACCATCGATACAGGCTTTTGCATAATTTCGTTTCCAGGTTAGTAAATCAATATATTAGACAAACATGAAATAACCACTTCATCTTTAATTAGATATTGGAAGAAATCACAACCCTGGATAGTTTCTTAATATTGAATTTCACTTAATTTACTTTCACGTAATTTTAATTACTTTTTTTAAAGTTTAAAGTCACCACCCAGTCAATCAATCTGTTAGATACTAGTAATAATTTGACCTCATAAAATTAATAGCCTAGGTTTTAAGTCCTCGTGGGATCGATACTTTTTATACTACTTGAACGATACGTGCATTTGCGTTATACGCGTGTGATTTTGTACCAGTCACACTTCCTTCACACTCATTATAACATTCTTCAACACCACTGATAATTCTTCTGGATGCATGACAACTGAACCTCTCCTATCTGTTTTCTCTCTCCTCATATAGACTTCCGATACAGATGGTCCTGGATCAATATCACCATCTATCCTACGCATATTATAATCAGAAACGCTTAGTCAGCCTCTTCGTTCTTCTATAGCTGATCCACTCTTACCAAAACCACCCAACAACATATCCATTCTCCTATCGGAAATAGATACTGACAAAGATCTGTTCAGTATAGAAACTAATTTGCATGGAGCGCAATCCCATGCATATTGGGAAGCGACCACGAGTGCACATCGGTAAATAAAACTTATTATGCCATTTTCCCTTTGCCCAATACCCATTTTTTTTATTATTCTACAAGCCTAGGCATGTTACTATATATTCTAAGCATAAAACTCATAAAACATGCAAAGAACATAAACCTAAACATGCTAACTATCATAAGAACTCTAATTAAAATAAAGAAAGAAAAAGACTTACTTGAACCGAAGACCCCTCCAATCCTCCCTCAAATCTACTAGCTTCTCTCGAACTCAGCAAGCTCTTCCACTATCCAAAGAGCCACCCAAGTGTGTGTCCTCCAAAGATGCACACACCAAAGCCAAAACTCAATGGCAAGACTACGCCTTAAGTGCACGGGTATTTTGCCCTTGGTGCTAGCCTAGGCAAATACCTCAAAACTTTTAACTCGAGGTTTCTCTAGTCAATTAGACTTAAAGATCCTCAAAATCAGTGGCTTACTCTTTAAACTTTAGAGTTGCTCACTTATATGGTCAAAGGTATGATGTTGATAGTGTCATGAATCGTGCTAACCCAAGAATCTCACATGATTCTTCTGTTATGGCCACAGTCTCAAGCACTGATCACACATATCAACCCGCGAACTGGAATACTACTCTTATTAGAAAATATTATCCGAGAGAGTGGCGATTCTCTGTTGTATCTTTACAAACTTCATGTGTTTCAACAAATGACCCAATCATACCATTATGACCGGATCTTTTGAACCGGAGAAGGAAAATGTCAAAGTTATTTGATCCATATATAAGATTGTAAAGACCTCAAGTCAAAGGACTAGTCATATAATCGATACATGAAAGTTCTCACAGACACATGAGATAAACACTCCATATGAAAACTTTCGACGGTCAGTTCGATGGACACGAGCAACTCATGCATCCATGTGATACACCAAGCAGACGGATCTCAACTAGAAGCCTATGAGATCGGCTACCCCACTTAAGGGCAGATCATATCATCATGCTAGTCTCTCCGCTTAGTGAACGCCCAGATTATTCAAAAAACTATGACTAGGAACATTTAAGAGTAATGATTCTCATAAGGGGTGGAAGCCATCGTCTTATTACTCCAAGGGCATTATTACAGTGTTGATGATTCATATAAGTTATGTAAAATATGTATAATAAAAAATTGCCATTTTATTAATTAATGAAAATATTACAAATACATATACATATAGCCCATCCACAAGTTGGGTATAGGGCATATCCCTAACAATCTCCCACTTGCACTATAGCGAACTAGTATGAATCTGGACACCATACTCTCGGGTGTGTCTATCATGCTTTTGTTGTGTCAGTCCTTTAGTCAGAGAATCTGCAAGATTATCTTATGTGGGTATTTTCTCTATAATAACTTATTTTTTCTCAACAATCTCCCTGATGACATGAAATCGCCTGAGTACATGCTTGGATTTCTGGTGGGACCTTGGTTCCTTTGATTGAGTAATGGTGCCCGTGTTGTCACAGTACATCATGACGCCATTCTTTATCACGGGAAGTATTTCCAGCTCCATGATGAACTTATTTATCCATACTGCTTCTTTAGCAGCCTCAGATGCTGCAATATACTCGGCTTCAGTGGTGGAGTCCGCTGTAGTTGACTGCTTTGAGCTTTTCCAACTGACAGCACCGCCATTCAAAGTAAACAGATATCTTGTTTTCGATCTGCTGTCATCCCTATCTGTCTGAAAGCTCGCATCACAGTAACCAATGACTTTCATCTCAAAACAATCTGCGTATGTCAAAAACAAATCCTTAGTTCTTCTTAGATACTTGAGGATTGTTTTGACAGCTGCCCAGTGTTGCTCACCAGGATTTTCCTGATACCTGCTCGTTATGCTAAGAGCATAAGAGACATCAGGTCTTGTACATAGCATGGCGTACATGATTGATCCTATTGCTGAAGCATAAGGGATCCTACTCATACACTCTTTATCTGAAGAAGTATGTTGACATTGCTCCTTAGATAATTTGATTCCATGACAAGTAGGTAAATTACCTCTTTTGGAATCTTCAATTTTGAATCTTTTCAAAACTTTATCTATGTACGTAGATTGAGAAAGTCCTAAAGATTGTTGGAATCTTCCATTTTGAAGCCATCGTCTTATTACTCCAATGGATTTTTTACAGTGTTGATGATTCATATAATTTATGTAAGATATGTATAATAAAGATTGCCATTTTATTAATTAATGAAAATATTACAAATACATGTACATATAGCCCATCCACAAGTTGGGTATATGGTATATCCCTAACAATGCATCCACATTATCGCTTGTGTATTTCCTAGATATCACTTGAATTACAGGAGCATGTAGAGCACTATCTTCTAGCATTTCGCTGGTAGAATACTATAAGTAACCCTTCATTTTACAATAAATAACTTCCATTTTTATATTAGAATCCTCAAGCCAATATTTAACAAGCCATGGGAAATTTTATCATGGACAGAATAATAACCGTTACCATAATATATCAACTCACATTGACAATCGACAGGAAAGACAAAATAGGCTTGTAATTGTAGGCATTGCATTTTTGCATATCAGCCCGATGATGAGTCTCATATGGAGACACTACCTCTTTAGTTGTGAAAGCCGCGGGAAACGGACGTTGGAAGGGTAAAGTTGGGAATTAGTATTTTGTCAGATTTAACTCGCTTGTTTCGCTTCGGGTTCGCTTGTTAGACCTCTGTTTTAAAACACACCAAACCCATTAAAACACATCTCACAAATTAAATAATTAAAATATTTAAAACACATCTCACAAATTAAATAATTAAAACCAATTAAAATTAAACTTAAATTAAATTAAATCACATTCACCAATTAAATTGAACTTGAAATTAAATTAAATTAAATTCCTAATTTAAATAAAACACATTCCTAATTTAATTAAATCACCTTCCTAAATTAAATAAATCATATCCTTAACTAAAAAGAATAAATCAAATCACTTCCCTTAATTAAAAGATTTTCCCTATCACATACTAAATTAAAAATATCTCCTAATTAATACACAAATTTGATTCCTTCCCCAACAAGGTAAAACCCATCCCCTTGGCCTATAAAAAGAACCATTCACCCCTTACCAACCCTGGCTGGCTGGCTGACAGATTCACACAAAAAATACAAAAAAATAATAACTCTAAAACCCTAAAGCCCTCATCACCCTCTCGCCACATAGCGCATCGCCTGCCCTTACACCAGCCCACGCCCTTGGCCACCTGCTCACGCCTTGCCACAACATCCACGCCCCTGCCACCTAACTTCACGCAGCCATCACCTGCACACCACGCACCACTTCTCTCGCCACATTGCCCTCTCCTCACGCTCCACACAAACTTCACCTTCACGCCTAAACTCAGCGAACACCACGCCAAAGCCACCACAAGCCTGCTTCACACGGTAATCCTTCACCAATTCAACGCCCAACAACCCCTTGCTCCACGTACAGCTACACGCCAATCTCCACTACCTCAACTAGCCCACAACGCACTCACCGACCATTCACACCTTCACGTGTCCAAGCAGCCCTACACGCCACATACAGCCCTACCGCACAAACAAAGCACAAAAAACCAGTACACTAACCAAACTCACGCACACACCAGCCCTACACACACAGCCCTACACGCACAAACACTGCCCAAACAGCCAGAAACCTGCCCTCCAAATCACCTCAAAACAGCCCCCATAAACCCCTGAAACTGTCCAGATTTTAGCCACAAAACTGCATCAAAAATTGCACAAAACAGTCTCCAAAAACTGCACAAACCAGTCCCTTAATTACCCCAAAATAGCGACCAGAAAATACAACAGAAACAACAGCGAAACAGAGTAAAAACAGCAGCCCAAACAGCAAAACATCGAGGAAAGACGTTGAGTTGGTGAACCAAAAGAGTTGCGGATCATTCACCCTTCCAACGGATGTGTAACGCCCTTTCGTGAGACAACAAAAGAGGTTAGACCTGAGGGCACCTTCTTACTTATCTTCTTTCGTTTTATTTTATTATTTTAAAATTATTGTGCATGAGAGTCGTTTGAGGCATGATGTGATTGTTGGATGAGCGGGATGTGTGTTCCCTTTTGTGGTATATCGGATGGAAACCCGGACGTAAATTCCGTAGCCGATTCTGAATGGACGGTATTGCGGTCTGCACTCGGGATACAACGCCACGTACCACTTAAGATGCACGTATCTCGTCTCATCCAAATTTGTATTTGAGCATGTCATAGTTCTAGGCCATTTATTTATTATTTTAAGCATGAGTTAATTTAGTCTTGTTATTTAATTTTCAAAGCAATGATTGTGTTATTTAGGCATGTTGTTTCTTCATTCTTTATGCATGATGTTTCGTTTAGTTTATGTTTATGTTAATTAGTTATTTGTTTTACTTTGGTTTATGGTTCAATATGCTCGTTGTGTTATATTGCGTGGAGTTATTTGGATGAAAGCATGTTAGATCTAAGTACCCTTGAGCATGAATGTTGAATAGATTCAGTTAGTTTATTGCACAAATCATATCATCACAAGTGACATAAGTAAGGGACCATTCCGAACCCAACGGTTTGAGGTCTTCCCTTTCGAGGGGTGAGTGCGGCCTTAAATCTTTGTCCCGGTTCACACCGGGTGGCGACTCCATGTTATTTCGTACTCCCAACTAGGCTGCGAGCCTAGAACAGCGTCGTCAACTTCTGTTGTCTACAGTAATGCATCGCTGCCATCAAATCGCCGATCATATATATTTACCCTAACCAAACCAGAGGCATTAGGGGCACACAAGGGCGAATATTTGATCATTATCTTATTATACTTAATACTTTTGTTACCAAATTTCAACCTTATATGTGAAAATAAATCAGGGAGTGCAAGTTCTATAGAACTATATTCACTGGAATATACCCTATCCACAACACTGGTTTTTATATCTATGTTCCATATCCATTAACCTACCAAAACGCATTTATTTCATCATATAACAATATCATTTGCTAAGTAATACTTATCTGAAAGAAATGGACACTAACAAAATAAAAAAAATATTAATATACATTAAACAGTTTTAAAATACATCTGACCTCTCAAAATATATCTACATGCTTTACCACTAACAAACTAAATATATAGCACCCTTCTGAATACTACCAGTATTTCCTATTAATGTATCCTTGTAATCAGTCCACATATCTACAGGCACAAAATGATCAATAGTCATTAAACCATGCCGACATTGTTCTGAACCACTGGATTCACTAAGTTTATATCTTTGTTTCCTCAATATTTTAAAACGATAAGACAAATCAGGATTAACAACCCTAGTCTCCGGGTTCCCTTCACCAACCCCAAAAAATATCTTATCTGTCAATGGTAGTGTCTCTGATGGTGCATTATCACTCAATATAAAAAATAAAATATGACGAACTATTGGATCTTCTTTAGCATCCGGACCTAGTTGAACATTACCTATCAACTTTATACATTTCACAACAATCTTATCTGACTGACGATCAGACTTTTTATTGTTCAAAGCAACACCATTAAGCAATCTAGACACCCCACCATTATTAAAAACTATGTCCATAAATTCATCATCATACACCTGTAAGTTCCTATGGGATACTTTATTCCTTTTAATATATCGAGGAATATTTTAAACGTAATGCTTACGCGTGCATGTAAAACGCGCAGGTCGATACCAAGACCTATTATGATAACTACCTAAACCCACCCATTCCCTGAGTCATCTTTTTCCAGTATACCACTGGAGTTCGATTGAAGCTCTGACTGCCTCCTACCATTCTTAATATAAAACTTTACGGAACTAACATGAAAAGCCCTCAAATTTCATTTACCTTGACTAACCCTTCTATTCAACCTTCTTAATCGACTTATCAACTCCATCTCTTTCGCGAATAGTCGAACAAACTTTACCGGAACTAACTGACCAGGACCTTCTCACTCTCTGTAATTGCCCGTTTGAATGAATTGCCCGTAATTCGTGGGATAATCTTCTAGAGAGTACAACATTGTATACTACCCATATCAATAAAAACGACAAATAAAAGAAGAGAGAATATAAAGATATTGACTTTTCTTTCTTCTGCAATACCCTCTAATTCAAATAACATGTCGATTTGAAAACCCTGATCACATCCAAAGCTTTATATACCAATAATGCACGCCTTGTCACAGAAGACTATACTAGGAATACCAGATTTAATTAATTTTTTAGTGTGGTATTCCTAGTATACTGACAAATATCGAACGATAGATATTCTTAAAGGGTACCTGGATGTTTGGGTATAACATTCTTTTACCCAAATGGGTTTTATGTAATCCGGACTCTAGTTACGAATCTGCGATGCGACAAGATCTATTGTTCCGGGCTTTGTCTGAAGAAAATATTATTTCCTTTACAATTTCGAGGCCTCTTTTTCAAACTGAAGAGTAAAGGATTTATATTTCATATTATCAATAAAATTTATGTCCTTTTTCATTCATATACTATATTGGCTTTGAGTGGTTCTATATCATGGGTCGCAAAGTGGCGCTCTCCAGTTCGCTTCTATTGCTCGGGATGTCTTTATAAATTATTTTTTATTACATATGATGACACTTTGATAGTGTCAATTCACTTACTTACAACGTTACCCTTATCATCAATAATTAAATCTTTACGATCGGTCACTTCCTTCACACTCATTATAACATTCTTTAACACCGCTGATAATTCTTCTGGATGCATGACAATTGAACCTCTCCTATCTTTTTCCTCTCTCCTCATACAGACTTCTGATACAGATGGTCCTGGATCAATATCACCCATATTCTACGCATATCATAATCAGAAACGCTTAATCGACATTTTCGTTCTTCAATAGCTGATCAACTCTCTCCAAAACCATCCAACAACATATCCCTTCTCCTATCGGGAATAGATACTGACAAAGATCTGTCCAATATAGACACTACTTTAATTGGAGCGCAATGCCATGCATCGACATTATTACTTGTGTATTTCATAGATATCACTTGAATTATAGGAGCACGTAGAGCATTATCTTCGGGCATTTCGCTGGTAGAATAATTTAAATAACCCTTCATTTTACAATAAGTAACTCATTTTTTATATTAGAATCATCCAGCCGATTCTTAACAAGCCATGAGACGTTTTTATCATGGACAGAACAATAACCGTTACCATAATATATCAATTCACATTAACAATCGGCAAGAAAGAAAAAATATACTTGTAATACGTCGCTGCCATCTAATCGCCGATCATATATATTTACCCTAACCAAACCAGAAGCATTAGGGGCACACAAGGGCGAAAATTTGATCATTATCTTATCAACCTTAATACTATTGTTTCCAAATTTCAATCTGATATGTGAAAATAAATTGGGGAGTGCAAGTTCTATAGAACTATATTCACTGGAATATACCCCCTCCACAACACCAGTTTTTATATCTATCTTCCACATCCATTAACATAATAAAACATATTTATATCATCATCTAACATTATCATTTGCTAAGTAACACTTATGTGAAAGAAATGGACACTGACGAAATAAACAAAAATATTAATATAAATTAAACAGTTTGAAAATACATTTGACTTCTCAAAGTATATCTATATGCTTTACCACTAACAGTGGCTGGCACTAAATATATAGCACCTTTCTGAATACTACAAATGTTTCCTATTAATGTATCCTTGTAATCAGTCCACACATCTACTGGATAAAATGATCAATAGTCTCTAAACCATGTCGATATTGTTCTGAACCACCGGCACCACTAAGTTTATATCTTAGTTTCCTGAATATTTTAAAATGATCGGAAAAATCAGGATCAACAACCCAAGTCTCTAGGTTCTCTTCACCAACCCTAACAAATCTCTTATCTGCCAATGGTACTGTCTTTGATGGCGCTGTTGGACAAAATTACCCATAGCGTCACTATTTGCACAGATCATTGTGTTGTTGTAGCAAATTAACTATGTGACAAGGAAATTGCACTCTCATCATTTATGATTAGATCACCATAGATATATAAATGAAGAGAGGTCCCTATGATTAGTACCTGGACTGAGAATGATATGAGACAGTATCAGTCCCCGAAGGTTTAATCATTAAATATCCCTAGCCATAGTATTATCGAGACTGGACATCGATAATGCGGAATAGGCTAGTATTGCACTTGTGCGCGTTTGTGAGGGCACAACGGCATAGTTCTCATATATATAAGTATTGGATACTTATGCAAGTGCGATAGGAGGTCGTGTTTCACCGACGGTACGGGAAACAGCTTCGCTCTAGATAGACCCCTCGGAATCCCATTGGTATTATGACTATGTGTCTATGGGAGGCCGAAATCAAGGTAGGTGTGTATGGTCTTAACCTGAGACTTACATCGCTAATACTTACGATAATCGATAAACTTTGGTCTTGGTGGTAGGGGACTTTAAACGGGTTCTGAGTACACCACTTCTGGGTTTATCAGAGAGTCGTAGAGTATTGGGTGTGATGTCAAGATGGAAGTATCACTTCAGTCATATGGGAGATGATGTCACGCAGGATACGGTATTAGTGCTCTTAAGTGCTGCGCGGCCATCGGGATATTATGACAAGGTCATGTATATCCGATTATAGAGACTAGTTACCAGACATCCGACATGTGCTTCGTACGGGGCAGAACACTTATCCAGCCCCAGGCCTAGCACGTGATTATCCGATACTGGGCCGAGATATGCACAATACAATTGTACTACGCTTGATACATATCTTAATATTCTTAAATGGATATGTCCGGAGAATTGGGTAGACTTGGTGCTTTGCTAGGAGTCGACCTTGTCTCGTAAATCGGTAGAACGTAGTACTTGGTACGTACGTGATTCGGATACTCCGACGACCGTATTTACTGCCAGATTATCCGGGGATCTCATGGGTCGCTTCCCGATAATCCACCGATGACGCACAACTCGCACTCTTGAATAATCTAGGATTATACAGAAGAGAGAGAAAATTAATCTAGGATTAATAACGGAGATATTTTATCCGGGATAAAATGTCGTCTAAAGAGAGAGAACGATTAATTTGGAATTAATCGATATATTAATATATTCGATATATTAGACGAAATTAGATTTCGACGCGGAATTAAAATCAGATTTTAATTCGGGTAAACGAGTTAATTTAGAATTAATTCGTTAGCGACGTAAATAATAATTTCGCTAGGCGCAATTATTTATTTAAATTCGATTGAATTAACGTCGCGAAGTAAGCTCGGTATTTCGGAAATATCGAACCCGAACGCGTGAGTGCACGTGGGCCCACTTTCATTTGGAAACGTGTGGGGCCCACATGACACATGTCATTCTAATGCTTTGCATGTAGATTGTGTACATTGCACTCAATGTCATTGCATGTAGATAGTGTACAATGCACTCAATTTTATTGCATGGAAATTGAGTGTTTTACACTCTAAGCCATTGCATGTTTTGTGTCATAATTTTATTATTAATTTAATAAATATTATGGCATAAATATAAATTGATTTTTGGTAAATCATTTTAACTTAATACACAATTTTATCTCTCTCAAAATTCTCTCTTCTCTCACGCCCAAAATGAAAGATTGGGACTGGTTTTGGAAGCCAAAAACGTGAGCAAGGGAAGCCAAGAGTTGGGTTTTCATGGTGAAAACCGCAAGTGCTAGCACACTACGAGTCTTGCGAAGGTGGTAGGGAGGTTCACCCATGAGGCGGGACTCATCCGAAGGAGTTTGGAGCTTCGTTTTGAGACCCGAAACTGCCAAGACAGTGAGCATGGACTGGTTGCAGTGGCGTGAGCAAGGCAGTGCGTTTTTGGATTAGATTCGTCTTCAAATCGACTCAACCGATCAATGTAAGTATTCCGCTATCTTCATTGGTGTATTCACGCATTATTTCATGTCTTGATTTGATCTTGGGACCTTAGAATTAACCAACAATGGCATCATGAGCTAATGTTGCAAGCATGAAATTTGTAGGGTTTAAAATTTGGGTAAATGTTTGTTGAGCATGATTTGAATAATTGATTGTTTAAGTATGCTTATAACATGTTTTATTGCATTTTGGTTGGACCAATTTGTTGAAAATTGATTTGGAATAATTTTCCCCAATTTATTCATGTTGGCCGAATGTGTAGGAGTCTTGGAGTTCTTGGAATTTTTTCATTTTAATTCATTGGATGAGTTATAATGATAAAGGATGATGTTAATTTGAAGTCAATTTGATTGAATTTTGAATTGAACAAAAAATCCCCAATTTCCTTCACCTTGGCCGAATGTATAGCCCTATTGAATGTCTTGGTAATTTTGATTTTATGAACATTGGATGTGTATGAAATCATTCGGGAAGTTAATACGTTGTCGATTGTGTAATTAATCGGATTGAATTCAAATCGGACAAAATAACCTTCCTTGGCCGAGACTTAGAAGCATGTAATATGGGTTTGATTTTTCATTATGTGTGTTTGACATGTAATAATGAATTAAGTATGATTAATTGGACTAATTTAGTGTTTTGGAAATGTTGATTTAGTTGATTAATCATATAATGCACTTTTGATAATTAAATTGTGAAAATTGGATTTTTGGATTTAATTAATTGGGCCTAATTTTGGAAATTAGAATTTAAAGTTGTAATTGGGCCTATTGGGCTTGATTTATCAAGTTTGGTTTAGGCCAAGTGGATTGGATCCAATTGGGCCCAAAACCTTAACCATAAAACCCAATTGCGACTAATGAACCTTTAAAGTTCAATTGGGCCTAATGGGCCAAGATTGATTTATGGGCTTATGGGGTAAATCCCGGATTGGACTTTGGTTATCGGTTTGACCCGAGTTGACCAAAAGTCCACGCCTTAAGAAATCAATCAGATTGAAGTCAGTATCCTGCTCAAAGCAGATTCTGAACATCAATACTTATATTTTATGTACCACACTAAGTATTTAAAATCTAATTTCAATACTAGTTGTGAACATAACTTTGACAAACATTTTTAAAGTCAGAGCCTTGCCCTTTCTTTAATTCCTTCGTGTCTGCCATATCCAAATGGTAGTCATTTTGGTATATGTCAATTATCATTTTCAATATTTTAGGAACCTTAGGCCAAGCCTTGGGTTTTTAGAATATCGAAACGATGTGCACCTCGTGCTACATGCCCAATTGCAAAACTTTGACTTTATCTCCTCTAGAATAGTCAATTAATTCTCCAAGAATTATAAATTGTAATTTTAATACTTCTTAAATCTAAAATTAGATTTATGACAAGTATATTAAATTAAGCACTAAAGTCATCATCACATAAATCTTCCAAAGATTTTATGCTCTACTTATTTTGCTTAATTTTGGGCTTAAGGTATAATAAGTTATTTTATCAAATAAAGTAACCTATTATTTATTCCCAATTTGAAAATTAAATTATTTAAAATATTTTAATCCCAGATTATATTTTAAATATCCAACTTTTCAATTTTATCTTGATTACAATAGTCCAACTATTTAATCAACGATTAGTGGTGTTGGAAATTCTAATCCATGTCCCAAGATCAAAAGAGCAAACAAATATATATAAATGAATGAACAATAATGAAGTATGGCGGAATCATACTCACAAAGATCGGAATGCGGATGCGTTGATGAAATAAAACCACCTCCTTTGTGCTTTGGATGATTCGGCCAAGGTAAGAAAATGAAGCTCCAAGCTTTTTTGATCACTCCAAGCTCAAAGATTAGTTTCCCATAACACCTTTGTATGATCCCTTGATGGTGCTAGCCAAAGATGTGTATTAAAGTTCTAAACTTATACACTTTCTTCACAAAGTTCTTAAGAAAATGGAAGAAAAATGGAGAGCCAAAACTGCAGTGAAGTTTCGGTCATGAGAGGGAGAGGAAGAGTGTTATGATTTTTGTTACAAAAATCAATTTATATTTATGCCATAATATATTAAATTAATAATCTTATGACACAAATCATGCAATGGCTTAGAGTGTCAAACACTCAAACTCCATGCAAAACCATTGAGTGTATTGTACACTATCACCATGCAATGTATTAACAATTAAATAATGCATAAAATGACATGTGTCATGTGGGCCCCACACAACCCAAATGAAAGTGGGCCCACGCGTACTCACGCGTTCGGGTTCGATATTTCCGAAATACCGAACTTTCGTCGCGACGTTAATTAAATCGAATTTAAATAAATAATTGCGCCTAGCGAAATTATTATTTACGTCGCTAACGAATTAATTCTAAATTAACTCGTTTGCCCGAATTAAAATCTAATTTTAATTTCGCGTCGAAATCGAATTTCGATTATTATATCGAATATAATTTTTTTACGATTAATTCCAAATTAATCGTTCTCTCTCTATGTATAGTACTTTATCCAAGATAAAGTCTCTCCGTAATTAATCCAAGATTAATCGAGTTTGAATCATACGTCATTGGTGAATCTTCGGGAAGCGACCCAAGAGATCTCTGGATATGTTGGCAGTAAATACGGCCGTCAGATTATCCGAACACGTACGTACCAAGTACTACGTTTTTACCGATTTACAAGACAAGGTTAGCCTCTAGCAAAACGCCATGCCTACCCAATTCTCCAGAAATATTCTTATTGGAATATAAGATCTATAAGGCATAGTATACCGTAGTATAGTGTATAGTGATCCAGTATCGGATGATCACATGTAAGGCCTGGGGCTGGAGATGTGTCTGCCCCGTACGATACATATATCGGACATCAAGCAACTAGTCTCTTTCAATTGGATAATCCTGACCTTGTCATATTATCCCGATGGTTGCAACCATTATAGAGTACTAGTTCTGTATCCTGCGCGATCATCATCTCCATATGTCTGAAGTGATACTTCCGTCTTGACATCACACCCAATACACTACGATTCCCGATAAACCTAGAAGAGGTGTACACAGAACCTGTTAAAGCCCTGGACGACCAAAACTAAAGTCTACCGATTGTCGCAAGTACTAGCGATGCAAATCTCAGGTTAAGACCATATGCACCTACCCTGAAGCGGACTCCCATAGACACGCAGACATACTACCAATGGGATTCCGCGGGGTCTATCCAGAGCGAAGCTGTTTTCCGTACCATCGGTAAAACACAACCTCCTACCGCACTTGCATAAGTATCCAATACTCAAATATATGAGAACTATGCTGTTGTGCCCTCACAACACGCACAAGTGCAGTACTAGTCTATTCCGCATTATCGATATCCAATCGATAATACTACGACTAGGGATATTTAATGATTAAACCTTTATGGATTGATACTGTCTCATATCATCTCAATCCGGAATTAATCATAGGGACTTTTACCATTTATATATCAAAGTAAATAAATTACAAAACGGTAAAAGGATATTTCATTACTACATAGTTAATTTTGTACAATAATACAATATCATTTACAAAATAGTGACGTTATGGGTCATTACTGTCTAACAATCTCCCACTTGGCCTATAGCCAGTCACTCAAGCATCTAATACCTGAACTATGTACATGTCGCTCAAACTTTTCCCGAGGAATAGCCTTCGTCAGCGGATCTGCAATATTATCCTCTGAAGTGATCTTTTCGATCTTCACATCGCCACGATGTATGATCTCTCGAATCTGATGGAATCGTCGAAGAACATGTTTGGATCGTTGATGAGACCTTGGTTCCTTAGCCTGTGCTATAGCCCCACTATTGTCACAAAACAATGGAACGGGCTCAGCTGCTAACGGAACTACTCCTAATCCAATTAGGAATTTACGGATCCAAACTGCCTCTTTTGCTGCTTCAGCTGCTGCAATGTACTCCGCTTCAGTTGTTGAATCGACAACAGTATCTTGCTTGGAAGATTTCCAGCTCACTGCTCTGTTATTCAAACAAAATATGTACCCAGATTGCGACTTAAAGTCGTCTCTGTCGGTTTGGAAACTTGCATCGGTATACCCAGATACCTCAAGTTCTCCATCTCCATAGATTAAGAAAGCATCCTTAGTTCTGTTAAGATACTTAAGGATACTCTTAACCGCCATCCAGTGATCTTTACCTGGATCGGCCTGATATCGACTGCACATGCTCAAAGCATGGGACACATCAGGTCGTGTACATATCATGGCATACATGATCGATCCGACTGCCGAGGCGAACGGAGTCCGACTCATGTTGTCTCTCTTATCTTGTGTTTTAGGACACATGTCCCTAGATAGATAGATGCCATGTGATATTGGTAACAGTCCCCTCTTGGACTGATCCATGTTGAATCTCTTCAACACTTTATCAATATATGTACTCTGGGAGAGTCCAAGTAGCTTTCTAGATCTATCCCGGTAGATCTTTATTCCTAGAATAAAAGCTGCCCCTCCCAGATCTTTCATGGAGAATTTCAATGAAAGCCAAGCTTTCACCGACGTTAACATGGGAATGTCATTGCCGATAAGCAATACATCGTCGACATAAAGGACAATAAAAGTCAGTGCACTCCCACTAACCTTCTTATATACACAAGGATCATCTTCGTTTTGAATGAAATCATATTCTTTTATGATCTCATCAAACGCTGGTTCCACCACGACCGCGATGCTTGCTTCAGTCCATAAATGGACCGATTTAACTTACAAACCTTGTTTGCAAGTCTAGGTGCGATAAAACCGTTAGGCTGTTGCATATAAACATCCTCCGAAAGGTTTCCGTTAAGGAAAGCGGTTTTAACGTCCATCTGCCATATTCATAATCGTAATATGCAGCTATTGCAAGCATTATC